>JAODAL010004328.1:0-158464 GCA_025379985.1 Phyllomedusa bahiana | reverse complement strand
AGAAACTCACATTTTATGTCTGCGGGGAAATCTAGTTTGTTAAATAATGGCCACACAGGGAGTTGAGGAGCTTCTGCATTGTGGGTAAAGCATAATAACGCCAAAAGTGCTAAAAAGTTAGGGGGCTCTTCTCCCCTTTTTGTCCTCCACGGCAGTATCCGTTAATTCATTGAAAAAACACTTTTACATGAAACCAGGGGCCCATTAAAAAAACAAGAAAATTTACCTATTTTGGACTAAAATTGCTCTATTTAACAGCAGTACTGCTTCAGGCCAAACAAAAAATGTGGAATCACTTTTTTTCCTATTCCCACAAACATATACGCGGGGAAATAAAGCAACGTATCCAACATGACATGTTTGCTTTTGTTCTCATGGTCCCCAGATCTTTTTGTGATAAAAACCTTTTTTCCCCATATCCTAAAGGTACCATGGCAAGACAAAACGCTGAATAAACAGCACCTAACAGATGTGAAGTGCAATGAGCAGATCCGGTGACAACAATAGAGCCAAAGTAGTTGGGTCTACTATTTTGACCAGTTCCCACCCACTGATGTCTACATATTTAAAAAAATAAGCAATTAAATAATCCCGTACCACAAATATTATAAACTGTCACCTGGAAGTCCCACTTCTATAAAAATTTTAATTTCCCCTTTTGGGGTTTATTTGCCAAAAAAAAAATATATTTTTTAGTTTTTCCCCCACGATATTGAAAGGGCTAGAGAGGTAATTAAAAAAAGTAAAGAACCTGGGGGTGTAATTTTAATTGTATGGGGCATCAGGGTAAAAATACCATATAAAAATACACAGTCCCATGAAGGACCATTAACACTTCCCAAAAAACAAGAAAATCACTTAACCAAAATTAGGTTTTAAATTTATTGCGAGCAAAAAATTCTTTAACAAACAACCAAAAAACATTCATTAAATTTTAGGTTCAGTATGGGGATTGTTTTATTTTAAAAGATTCAAATATTTTTTTACTTGCAGACTCAAAGGGGGCCGTATTTTTGCAGCCTTTTCCCAAGCAGGGTGTAGTAAGATGGTACAACATACGGGCCCCCATGCCCCTCTGTCACCCCCATTTACAAAAAAAGCATGATTTGTCTCAGTCCTCATACTTCAGAAATTAAAATTAATTTGTGATGCTGGAATGGGACGGGGGGGGGGGGGGTTGGCGGTTTTGATGTACCACTGTATGCTCGCACTTTTTTTGGTGACACGGATGCTGCATTTAGTGGGCACTTTTTGACTGGGACATACAAGCTTTTTATTTGTAACCTAAATGAGTAATCCAGTCAACTGCTTCTGTATTATCTCTGGATCTCTTCCTTAACCCTTTAAGGCACCCTGACAAAACCGGGTGTCATGGTCCTGCCTGTTAAAGCCCCACGTTCCGGGAAGTCATGAAACTTTTTTTCTCCCTTCAGGATAAGAAACTCTACTAATTTCTGTTTTTAATAGCTAATTACACAATTACACAGCGGGGATCAATAACAGAATATCCCCCAGCCCCAAAGGGTCGTGGGGTTGGGGCATAACTGCTGACTCACCCATTACACGTACACATCCAGGCTCTGTCTGTGTGAAAGGAGGAGACGAATCTTGCTGGGTCCAGTGCCCGTGCTGGATCGGGGTTTCAAACCGAAAACTTTATTAACCCTCCCTCCCCTAAATCACTTCACTCCCCTTGATCTTTTTGTCACGTCGACAGACATTTTTCCACTTCAATTCCAGCATTTTCGCCATGAAAACGCTCATAGTAATAACACACAAAAAAAAAATTTAAACCCCCTTTAATTCCAATCCCACCCCCACTCAATTGTTATAGCTTTTGATCATTTAAAAAGACAGTTTGGGAAATTCTGTTCCCACACTTTACTGCCCCCACATCCAACAAAGCCCCAAAAAATTACAAAACAAGAAGGTCTCCTTCCAAATTTTGAGCCTTTAAGATTAAAAACCAATTTGGGGACAATGGGTTTTTTAAAAAACGCTAAAAAGGAGATTCATTATTGATTTCAATTTCTTGGGAAAATTTTAGGTTTCCAAAAATAATGAACAAAAATCGGAAACTGCAAAAAATTAAAATTTGAATTTACTTTCCTTTTAATTAATTTCTGCGAAAACCTAAAGGGTTAAAAACTTCCTAAATGCTGTTTTGACTATTTAAAGGGGTGTAGTTTTTTGAAATGGGGTCATTTAGGGGTTTTTAACATACAAGCCCCTCAAAACCAATCAAAGTGGCCTGGGTTCCCAAAAAAAATCTGTCGGGAAATTTTCTTGAAAATTAAAATTTTCTACTAAAAATTTTAAACCCCCCCAAAAATCTTTAAAAAAAAATAAGTTTTAAAAAAACATGCCAACACAAAAAGACTAGTAGATGCATTTTACTATTTTGTTTGGGGTGACATGTTCTTCACACAGAATTTTAAACCCCCCTTTAAAACCCCCCTTTTTTACCTTCCTGACACAGCCCTTTTTTGAAATCGACATGTGTCAATTTATTTTAAATAACTTTTGACACTTTTACCTTTCATTTATTTAAAAAGTTTCCCTGACACATTGGCTTAATTTAGTAAAAAAATTTTTATCCAAAACAATCCTTGTTTGTTTGTAAAAAATATCAAATTTAAATAAAAATTTTTTGAAAAATTTTGCAATTAAAAGTTGCAAAAATTTCCCTGCAAGACAAAAAATTATTCCCACAAAATATATATGACACACTACCATATAACCCTTCAGATTTTTTCACAGAAAAAAAAGCAAAGTGAGGTAAAATTTTCAAAAATTTACTTTTTTTTGCAGTTTTTCAATATTATCCATTATTCCGAATACGGAAAATTAAACAGGTAAATGCAACTTAAATCTTTTCCCCCGGGTCCTTTTTTAAGATACCCATATGGGGCCCTATGCATTTTGGCTCACCCAAACCCCAAAAGGGAAGGGCACCTACTATACCGGGGTCTCATTTTCAAAAACATTTTTTGAGGCCCATTTCATTTTTGGGGACACCCTAAGGGGTAAAAATTAAAAAACACCCCTAAATAGACCGCATATTGGAAAAACTACACCCCTTAATGAAAAATCCAGGGGGCATTGTAATAGACCCCCAGGTATTCACAAATTTTTTTACATAAAACTTTAAAATTAAAAATAATTTTTTTTCAATAATCTGCAATTTTATTTAAAATTTTTATATTACAAGGAATCCGGAAAAAAAAAACCCTAAAACTTTGTACCAATTTCTTCCAAGTTCGCAATACCCACAGTGGGTGTAAACTGCTGTTTGGGCGCATTGCAGGTCGAAAAAGGGAGGGATGCACTAATTGGCTTTTGCAACGCATATTTTAGGTTGGGGCCAGTCCGCATTTGCAAATCCCCCAAAGTAAGCAGACTTACAGCGCAAAACCTTCCAGAAAGTACGCCCCATTTTGATTCAACACCCCCCCCTCAGGATCTCATCCTCAGGGGTGTAAATGTGCATTTTGGTGCAACAGTGTTCCATAGTTTTTTTTAGCAATGGGCAATGAAAATGGGGGTAAACACGCAGTTCGGGGTCATTGTTTTTTGAGTTTCAATTTTTACAGCATCGCCGTGCATTGTAAATTAAGGTGGATAAAACTTTACTATGGGGTCGGTACAATACAATGTAATAGATTTTATAAAAGATTGTTTTCTGTTTTTATTACATATTACACAGTAGAAATACGGCTATAAAAAATTGCTTTTGATGTTTGTCCTATTCTGACAGCCCGAACATTTTTATTTTGCTGTGTGCATAGCTGAGTAATGGGCTTGTTTTTTTTGTGATGAGTTGAAGATTTTAATGGTACCAATAAGGGGTGCATATGATGCTAAGTTCACTATGTTTATTAAGGTATTTCTGAGTGTTTTGAACAAAAAACAGCAATCTTAGGTAGTGTTTTTTATTTTTATTTTTATAGCGTCACTGTGAAAAATTGGTACTCCTTTGTTATGCTACGATTATGGCGATACCCTAATTAATATAGTTATGTTTAAGTTGACTGCACGTTAACAAAATAAGAAAAAAATGTATTTTAGTGTGTAAACAATATTTATAAGCATCGCTAAATCTTCTGAGAGCAAAACATTTTGTTATTTTCCGTATACAGGCTGTATAGAGGAGTCATTTATTTTTATTGCGGATGAACTGACGTCTTTAATGGTACCACTATTCGGTGTTTCTAGCGTTATTTGATCGCTTTTTATTTCCATTTTATGTGCTCCGGATGAACAATAATCGCGAGATCGCGTTCTGTGATTGATTTTTTTTTTCATTCTTATACGCGTTTCACCGTACAGTTTTAAATAACATGAAACAGATTTGTAGGTCACACGTCGTTAACACACGCGCGGCGATACCAAATATGCAGTACTCTTATTTATTTTCTGATCTTTTTTGGAGCGAATGGAACAATTTTAAAGTTAAATGGCAGGTGTACGATATTTTATTTTATTTTACGTTTTGTGTTTTCTACTTGTTTTTCACTTTTTTTTTACACTTTTTTCACTTTTTCACACATTTTTATATTTTACTTATCCCCATAGGGGGATTGAATGAGAGATCGTTAGATCTCTGCGATTCAATAGGACACATCAGTCATAGCTTGTTTGCAATGACTGGTTCCTATGGACAACTGTCAGTCACGATGCCCTGCAGAAACAATGCCCCACAGGGCACGGCCGGCATCGAGACGTCACAGACAAACCCGGAAGGCGATAATCTCTGCCTTCCGTGCTGTATCTGTCAAAGGCGAGGAGCTGCACGAAACGCCCGACTCCTGCGCTGCTGCCGAAAAAATGAAAACATTGAGCACAGCCAGAGACACACACAGGAGGAGCGATCTCCACACTGCGTCTCCCTTATGTTATTGCGACACAACGATCCGTCGCGAAATTAAGGGGTCTAAACCGCCCCTACCCCCCCCCCCCCGGAGCGATCCTGGCGTCTGGAGAAGCCGATGCTGCGGGAAGTTCCCTGTATATACAATGCTGACCCCACCGCCCGATCGAACAATCGCAACTCTGCTTTAGAGTTCGCGCGATCCCTTCAGACGCGTATCCATACGCGTCCAGGTGGCGTAACCAACCCCCAAACGCCCTGGCGACGTCATGATCACTCTAAGGTCCGTTAACGCGATGGGGTTAAACTGAGTCGAGAAAATGACACAAATTTTTTTATTTCCAAATTTTCCACAAAAATTTCCGATATTTTTCAACAGTCATCACCTAAACAAGCAAATTATCGCGACCAAAATAATTGCTAAAAATTTTAAAAAACAAAGCACAATGTTCAAGAGAAAACAAACTTGAATCACATGATAGGTAAAAGAGTTAGAAAATAAATATTCACAGATAAAGTGGCACATGTCAGACATTGCACACAACAAACAGGGCTTAGGAATCCTTAACTCCAAAACCAAGCTATAACCCTTAAAAGGTAAAGGAGTATTAATTGTATGACTCAATCATGCTTAGTCCAAATAAAACCATAAAATGTGTCTGATAGGTTTGTAACTCCAAAGAGGAGGATGATGAAGGCAGGAGAGGTAGGCTATTATATGTGTTGTATGGTTCCTCTGTAGTTATAGTTGTGAAACAGCCACTTCTGTAACCCCCCCAAAAAAAAACTACATTGAAAATAGACGCCTCATAACTCTGGAGTATTGAGCAGGGCATCCCCTGTTCTGATCTCTGGCAGTCCCTAAATTGGAAACAAGACCTGTCTAAAAATATACTTGTGAATCCAGGACAATAACGTACAAAATGACAATGTGGCCCACGTACCAAGAAAAATGTGTAGTCCAACTCTGGATGAGGAGATCCAAGCTTTTTGTAATATATAAATTAGTTTTAATATGGATCTGCTAACCTAAATTTCTTAGTAAAAAGCATAGAAAATCTCAAAAGTGAAACTAAAGGTACTGCTGACCCCGACCACATGCAATGATTGACAGTTTTCTCTGTACACACACTGATACAGGGAAAGTTGTCAATCCTCGCATATGGACAGGTTCAGCAGGACTTCTGTTGTCTTTTAAAAGAGTCCAGTCAGGAGTTATTCTGCTTTTTACTCAGACACTCTGCTCCAAATCATATACACCTGTATATCACAGAAGTCAGCTTCGCTCCCTCATATCCTGCTAACAGATAGGGTAGCATAAACCGTCTGACAGTTTCCCTTTAAATAGAGCCAAGCTGTAGACTTTATAGAGTGATGACATTTTTAGTGATTGGTAGTTTATGGTCATCTGCAGAAAGGTTTTTATTTATATTACTTTTAACCAAATACGGCACTGGTAAAGCTAAGTTTCATATGTATTAAAAATGCGAGGGGCTCAATCACTACTGAAAAAAGTGAAGGCAAGAATAGGCCACCTTGACTAATGCCCTACTGGATAGTAGTTGGAGAAAGTTTAGTAGTACACAATTTCAAGTAAGCTTGGTTAGAGTAGAGAGCTTGTAGCAGCTAAGGCTATGTTCACACAGTGTAATTACGCCGTGTGAACATACCCTAAGACAAAAGGTCCTGAGATACCCATACATTCCAACACTTCTTAAATATAGTTCCAACAGGGACTTTCGAAAGTCTTTTTGATGTCACAGACCAGAAGAGATAATGGAGAGCCATGCTTGTTTAGTCAATAATTTTGCATAATTTATGAATTTTATTGGGTTCCTGGCTGCCAGGTTTGAATTCTGCTTGGTTGGAATTGGTTAATGATGATAAAAAATAATTGAACTTCTAGAATGGAAGTGAGAATCTTTATATATATGTGTAATAAAGATGTGGGCCTGTAACAGATAGAAGTTAGTTCCTTGTTGGGTACGGGTATCACCGTAATCATAGCTGTTCACATATATCTTGGAACTTTTTTTGTAATATCAGACCCAGGGGCTTTGCCTTACCTAAGGTGTTTAATTACTACAGAGATTTCTTCCGCAATTTCATTATCAAGAGACTATACAGTGTCCTCAGTAACTCTAGTGGGTGGATGTTGTTGAATAAAGTCCTTAATAACATTTGAGTCTAAAATATCGGGAAATGCATATGATTTTTTGATAAAACTGGTTGAAAGGGTTATAAATGGAGTTAGGGTTTGACATGAAAGCTGCTGGAGCTGCATGAAATTGATGAAATTGATATACAGATATCAATCCTTGTCTGGAAAGAAGTTTGTTAGCTAAGAGTTTATCTGGTTTGTTAGCATATTTATAACACGGGCTCTGTTTCCATTTCAAGGCCTTTCCATTTGGAGTTTAATATCTTTAATAAGCTTGATTAAGTATAACGAAGGATGTCTTTAATTTGCTAGTCCTAACTTGCATAATTTATATTTAAGATCCGGCTAAACTTTATTATGTTCCTTCAATTTAGAGGCTTCTGCTATAAAGATACCTTTAATCAAAGACTTGTGTGCAGCCCAGTTAACCCCTGGATTAGTCTCATTCATACAATTACTAGAAAAGAACTCTGGTAATGTTGTAAAGATATGCTGAAAATTGGATGGATAGTTTAGACGGATTTATTAAGGTGCTATATAAAGGAAGGAGATGTTTTGTCGGCTAGGTTGAATAATAAAACAGGGAGGGATATAGACTCCAGTATCCAGTCTATTCTTGAATAATGTTTGTGAGCTGGAGAACTCTGAAGAGGTCCAAGGAGTTACCCCCCTCCAGCAATCAGTTACGTTCAAAGACTGAAAGATCTTGCTAATCTTGTTTTTCAAAATGTAGGGGAAATGGTCACCCATAAAGGATGACCTATCCAGGGGTGCAGTAATAGCAAAATTAAAAATCACCACACCAAATCAGAAAGGTGTATTGCAAAGTCTCCAGTGATTGACACATTTAAGAAAAAACGTAAAGGCAGTCCCCAGGTTACGTACGGGATAGGGACTGTAGGATTGTTCTTAAGTTGAATTTGTATGTAGGTCAGAACAGGTATATTTATTACATGTAACCAGCACAAGAGGTTTTTTCTTTTTCTGATAGTGCAAGGAAGGGTTTTTACATTTGTTTTGCTCTCTGTGCCTCTGTTATGAAGATTTCACCTTATGTGCTGTTGTGGCATGCTGGCACTTGTCGTTCCACACCTTCTATCTGTTGTGGAACATGGAACGACAAATGTCAGCATGCCGTTTGTAACTAGGGGACAGATGTAAGCCAGGACGTTGTAAGTCGGGGACTGCCTGTATGTGACTTCTATTACAGCACGGGTGCCAAACACAAGGCCCGCGGGCCGAATCTGGCCTGTTGCTTTGTGTTACCCGGCCCGGCACTTGTTGCTGAGCTGTGCTCCGCAGCAGCTTCTTCTGTCAGTGAGACAGGAGGAGGCAGGGGCAGTAAAGCTCCCACAGTGATCTCAGGGGGCGGGGCCGGCAGCTCTGTGCACAGGAGAAGAGCACTGACTGCTTGGCTCCGCCTGCTCAGTGCTCCGGCCCCACCCCCTGCAGGCCTGGCAGGAAGCTGATCTGCTCAGCGTCCTGCCAGGTAAGAAGATGCCTGCTCCTGTGGAGGATTGTTCCATTAGGCTGGTAAGTGGCTTCACTACTGGGGCCTTAAAAGCTAGTCCTCTACCTCCCCACCAGGCCCTATCAGATAACCCCCACCCCAGGACTTACCAGTTATCCCAGTTAACCTCTATCTCCCCTCTGGGCCTTAACAGCTAGCCTGCCTCCCCCCTGGGCCTCCACATCTGGCATGCCTCCCTCCTGGGCCCCCACATCTGGCCTGCCTCCCCCCTGGGCCTACACATCTGGACTGCCTCCACCTGGGCCTCCACATCTTATCTGCCTCCCCCCAAGTCTCCACATCTGGCCTGCCTCCCCCCCCCCGAGTCTCCACATCTAGCCTGCCTCCCCCCCTGGACCTCCACATCTGGAGTACCTCCCCCCTGGACCTCCACATCTGGCCTGCCTCCCTCCTGGGCCTCCACATCTGACCTATCTCCCCCCCTGGGCCTCCACATTTGGCCTTCCTCACCTTGGGCCTCCACATCTTACCTGCCTACCCCCCGAGTCTCCACATCTGGCCTGCCTCCCCCCCCCCCCGAGTCTCCACATCTAGCCTGCCTCCCCCCATGGGCCTCCACTTCTGGCTTGCCCCCCCCTGAGCCACCACATCGGGCCTGCCTCCACATATGGGCCTCCACATCTGGCCTACCTCCCCCCTGGGCCTCCACATCTGTCTTCCTCCCCCCTGGGCCTCCACATCTGGCCTGCCTCCACATCTGGCCTGCCTCCCCCTGGGCCTCCACATTTGACCTGCCTCCCCTCTGGGCTTCCATCTGACCTGCCTTCTCCCCTGGGCCTCCACATATGACATGCCTCCCCTATGGGCCTCCATATTTGACCTGCCACCTCCTCCCTGGGCCTCACCATCTTCCTGAATACCATCAAAGGGCTGATTGTAACAGTAATACTGTACAAATGAAACTACTCCTTAATAGCTCACTTAACTGTTAAGGAGAAGTTACATTTACACAGTTCTAAAATGATGTCGGCCCTTTAAGGTACGCCATGAGGCCGATGTGGCCCCCGGTGAAAACGAGTTTGACACTCCTGTATTAGAGGGATAAGAATTTACAATACAGCAGAGCGTCTGGTCATGTCATTTAGTATTAATAATGAGTCCCTAATAAAAGCCAGGATCTTGAGAGGAAATTGGTTTTTATGAACATGGAGACAGTTTTAAATTTGGTCTAAAATGTAGAATAACATACAGGAGGTAGTTATTAAGTGCTTTTCCTGTACACATAAAAAGTCGGATTTGTGATTTTTTTATATTGAAGAAAGGCCTTTGTTTATTTCAGATGAATAACGAGAAATGCTAGTTTCTCAGAGCCCATGGTATTAAACATAAATAAATTACAGTTAAAAAGTGCAAAATTTTCTGAAAAAATTGACAGCCATAGAATGAAGTGTTTCATAATGCTGCGGCCAGACAATAACAAATTAATGGGAAAGTAACAACCAATTCATCCAATAAAGATGTATTGCCAGGGAGAGTGGTATTATAAGCCTCCGCCATCCATCTGACAATGTCATAAACTTGAGGTCAGCATGAATCCAGATGTGTGGTCCAGCTTGTGTAGAAGAAATATGAATCCAATAGCTGCTAGATATTATATTATTATGTTCTAAAAAGATAAAAAAAAAAATGGGGGTGAAGTTAGATTTAAGCTCTTCTCACCCTCAAAAATATAAAGAGAGTGGATTGCCTAGCAACATGGCACATTTTAACTTACAAACCCTTAAGAGTTATCTATTGATTTCCTGCAGTTATTAAAGGGGTTTTAGCACAAATTAAATAATAAACATTTTCACCATTCATCACTTTTAAAAATCTGTAGCATTTTTGTTTTGGCTACCACCTTAGTGATCCATAGTGTACAGCTCATCTCCATGGGATACGACCAATGACAAGCTCCTCAGTCCTGGCCACACATGCTCAGACATCACCTCTCCTCTCAGGCAGCTATTGTTAGTCTGTGCCCTGCTTAGTAATCACACAGACTCACTGCTGTCCTCTGTACTCATTAGTAAATTAACAAAACAGTGCAAATAATAAATATAAAAAAGAAACCTCAATCAAGTATATGCATTGAGAAAAAGAATTCTCATTTTTGGGTCCTGAAGGGATTTGAACCTAGGACCCATATGCTGAAAGGCTGAAGGGCTAACCACTCAGCTACATTATAGCTAATCACAACTCTTTACATAAACTGACCTTTGTTTGACTAGAGTGAGCATACTGTGGGTAAAGGCATGGTGATGTCAAGCCGGCTGGGTCACATGACATGTAGTTCAAATAAATCATACATGCCCTCTTTTGAACACACTGAAAGCTGAAGCGAGACAAACCAGGCATGAAATGCCTTTGTGGTAAAACCTCTTTAAGTGGACCATTGAGCAATTGAGGAATATCCTAAAAGCGCATGTTTAATAAGTGATTTAAAACTTAAAAAAAATTATCTGTTTTGAATTATGATTTTCCCAGTAGTGCCAGTCAATTCTGAGATGAGGATAGAGGCTGAGGTCTGGGATCCTGAGATGGACCTGGACATCCAATTCAGAGTTTAGTTCCTAGCCCACTTTTCATAATCCTCCTTTAGGGGGACATGTCTGAAGATCGGCGTGTCGAAGCGCCTGTTTTCACGTTTTTTTTTTCTGTGAAAACTGCGCCTGATGTATGTCGGCGCCGAAGTGCGCTCCTAAATGCGTGGCAAACTTCGATGCCTCCGGCAGGCAGACCACATTGAGCTAGGTCTGCCTGTCGGAGCTGTAATGCGCCTTACTTTGCCGACCCGCATTCATACATGCGTCTGTGTTGTCGAATGTGGTGCGTCCTGCCCCAGAACACCCACAGCACTCCCCTTCATATTAGGCGCATTAGAAAGTGGCGAACCTTGCACCTAATGCGCCTAACACATAGGGGATGTGCGTCCGACAGCAGAGCCAGCACAGAGAGGCGCATTATACGCCAGAAAACAAGCGAAAACTCCGATCATACATGTCCCCCTTGGTGCATACTTTTTGTCATCCTTGTACAATCTGGCCCTATTATGCTCCAGAGGATCGAACATCACATCCATTCTGTTTACTAGGACCAGCACTCTGCTTTCAAGATCTTAATTGTGCGTAGGGAATTTAGTAAATATCTTGAAATGCTTTGTCGAGAATAATGATTGTCATTTAGCATATTAAATATTCTGCATTTAATTTGGCTAGATACCAAGTGTCTCGTCCCTTATTTTATTTTATTTTTTTCTACCCTTCGCCTGAGCGCTGCACCAAGTTTTTTTCTGTGTTTTCCTGCTCGCCTATGGTGTGGAGTGAAAGGACTGTGTCTATTCATTTTGCATATTTGGGGTGTTCCCATTCCATTGAATTAGCTTTAAACATGTACACAAAGGTAAATAAAGACTATTATAAAATACATTGCTGTTCTGATTTTGTGTCTGTTCAAAGATATAGATGATCTTATCTCCTTCTTTTGTATACAAGCTTCCTTAGGTTACCGACTACCACTGTACTCTAGTAGGATGGTAACGTCACTCCTTACTATTTCTTATCAGCAGTACCATAGCGTGTTTATTTTTCTTACTGATAAACGCTAAGCCTTAAGAGCTCTGTAGCCCTGTACATTACTGTTTTTAGAAACCTAAATCATAAATGTCTCTCCAGCAGGCCCTGCTAGGAACAGCAAAGCTGGTATGCCAATCACTGTTGCAGATCTGCTCACAGCCTAATCCAGAAGTGTGAAACAGAAAGGTTATGCCTGGTTCTTTTTATTCTATTAGGCTCACCATGGACTACAGCAGGGGTCCCCAACCACCGGCGCTGGATCATGAAGCATGCTTCACCAGGCCTCGTAGGCCTCAGGCTTCAAATTATACCGACCGCCCTTTGACTTTATAAGTCCGGGCCTTCGGCATCTGCTCTGCACAGCCTCTTTAAGATGGCTGTGCAGAGTTAGTAGCTGCACACATAGGTGGACATGTATGAAAACTGTTTAGCAGTAAGACTTGTACTTTGATTGCATTTCGATACCATATGCCATCAAAGTGTAATAGGTGCAGGAATAGAGAACCGGTCATGCACAACTCTCCATTCTGTTCTATGAAAGTTGTGTGTTCAGCCGAGCGGTGAAAAAAACAATATTTTTGGGTCATGTTCATTTATGTTACTTTCACACCATGTGGTTGGCGTGGATTTGTTTTTGTCTGCCGTAGAGAGTTCAATGGTGATTATGGAGTAAAGACTATACACTAATTTCCTTAGCAATATTACAAAATTGCACAATAACTTACAAAATGATAAATAGAAACAGATACAAAAATTTATGTAGCCAATTAAAAAAGAGCAAAAACTGCCAAATACTCTACTTTCAATATGATGCCAGGGTATAGAGGAAACACACGATACAATAATAATTGAAAGCCTGGGTATACCAATATATTGCATAACAAACAAACCACTAAAGGTATAGCACCTAGGAGAAGGACAAATATCTATAAAATATAGCTTTTATTGGGTAATAAATAAAACCTAAGAGAAACCTAAGAAAAATACCACTAAATATACTATAAAAAATCTATCAATAACTGCCTATCAAAAAATTGGAGGACCCGCCCCAATAAGGGCGCCCTCAAACGGGAACCTAAACTGTCACTATCCCTAACTACCCCTAAATATAAAAAAATACAAACAACAATCAAACAAGACCCAAAAGTAAATAAAAAAGTGATCAAAGAAAAAGTGCAAGACTTAAATACATAACCAAACAACTAACTATATATCAGAAAAAATGTTCCTGTTCCAATATATTTTCCCCCCCTCCCGCCCCCAGATAGTGGGGTTTATCAGCGAACAATTTTAAGTTTTTAGAGGTAGACAAAAGATATGGATATAGAAATTATTAATTCACATATCGGGGATAAAATAAACTCACGTCCCTTAACGATAATATACAAAGATGATGAGATATGAAGGGGTCCAAGATAGACACAAGAGGACAGTTTAGGTTCCCGTTTGGGGGCACCCTTATTGGGGTGGGTCCTCCAATTTTTTGATAGGCAGTTATTGATAGATTTATTATAGTATATTTAGGGGTATTTTTCTTAGGTTTCTCTATGCTATGTTTCTCTTTATCTAAGCTATGTTTTATAGATATTTATCCTTCTCCTAGATGCTATACCTTTAGTGGTTTGTCAATTAAAAAAGAGGTAGCAATTATGTTTCAATGCAAAAAGGGAATTGGGAAAATGAACAATGCACTGTACTCAGTGTGGGCGTAGAAATGATAGCCTGAAGGGGTTGTTCAGTTCTACTAAAGTCCACCTGGGCACACAATGACATCAACGGGGTTGTCTGGTTCTAAAAAAAAAAAATCATACGCTGCCCATGCCAGACAAATTTAAAAAAAAGCATATACTCATCTTACACTGCTTCTCCGTCTTCTGTTATCTTCCCTTGAACAGGACGTTACGGCTGTAGTTGCTGATTGGTTGCAGTATTAATGTGCCGCTTCCCTTCCGCCAACATTCAGAAGTAAGCAGCTCTGAACAGTGATGTAAGCAGATGCGCTTGACTGCCGCAGCCAATCAGCAACTACAGCAAAGGGAAGGGGAACAGAAGACCAGAGAGACTCAGCGCTGGAACGGAGGAAGGTGAGTGTAGGGCTTTTTTATTTTCATTGATACGGACAGTTTATTATTTCATTTTTGCTCAAACTGGACAACACCTTTAAGGTAACTGTGTGGCCAGGTGATCTGTAGCAGTAGTTGCAGTGGCTCCCACAATGAGCTCTTATAATTCTAGCCTGGTATTCCTCTCTTCACACGTCTCTCCTGGCATTTGTTTGTTTCTCCATTCAGACATTTCATTTATATACAGCTTGGTGTTCCCAAATTAGCTTCATTCACCGAGGCTGTCTGGCTGCTAGCTTTCCTGACACATCCCCCTCCCTACTCATTTTAATTTTTTCTGTTATTTTTCGGCTTATGTGAATAAATCTCAGCGTCTGAAAAAAAAATGAAATCATTAATGTGAGCCTCGTAAATCACCGTCCTTATATTAAGTCTGTATCTTTCTCCGTTCCAGTAACCAGAGCTAACCCACTAGTAAGGTCAAAAAAAATCCAAATCTCTTGGGAAGGGGTAATTTGTACGAGACGTGCTATTTTCTCTATATGTGACTAGATCCAATAAAAGCAAGGCTCACAGCCACGTCTCATGAACGCACTGCTGTGCTGCATCCCATTGTGCAGCTTCAGTTTTGTCAGTGCTCGCTTAGTAAATTACAAGGAGAGGCTTTAACCTCTTAAATTTTGCTGGTAATCTTTAAATGTTTAGCTTTGCTGTTTGCTGTGACATTTGATCTCGTCTTTGCGTCTGCTGGGCTTTGTGAAACCTAGAACAGTCCTTTAAATTACTCCTCGTAGAATGACTTCACCCGGCTTCATCATCCGTTTTGAAGAAGCAATTACTTCTCCTTGCCCCTTCTTCTTGATCCTTCTAACTTTACTTGCGTTTCTTTCTTTCTCAATTTTCTCTCTCATTTTTGTCCCCTTGAGCAGATGCCACCTTGCCATTTCCATGCCGTGTACTGTGCTGTCAGATAACTCACTGCTCTATTCTCGGTTCATGCATTTTATAGCATTCCGTTTTTGGCGTCTATTTTTTATTTTGCATCATTTTCTATGAAGAAATTCCCATCTACTTCTTAATCTCTATCGGTTATTCGTTTGGATGATGCTCCTCTGCTCGTCTTATACAACCTCTGTACCTCCCTGTTTTCCTCTCTTCCATATTGCCTGTGTACCATCTCTGCATCTTCTCCTATCCCTGCCTTGTTCTGTCTGTATCCTAGCAACGTATCTGCACATCTGCAGCAGTGGAGGGACTCCGCTACCTGCCGCCCCCTGTATACTCCAGGATGATCACTGCTTAGTGATTCCAAAACCTCCTTACAAATAGGGTGCTAAGCTACCTGGGCCACGCTCATTTAACCCATCAACCTCTAAGGAGACACCCCTTGAAAAACACATGCCTTAACCTCAGCACTATGTCTTTGTATTTAATACAAACCAGTATTTTTGGACAGCAAATAAAAAACTCAGTGCTCATCCATAAAGTAATTTAATCCTCAAAACTCTGTGACATGATAATTATACATTTCATGTCTTCTGCTTATTCATCAAAATGCTACACTTAAAGAGGATTGTTCAAGGGAGTACATCATCGCTATATATTAAAGTTTGGTCTCTAGCACCAACTCCCGTCAGAGGAAAAAAAAATCTTTGTCTACTGAATGGCACATCTAAGTCTCTGGTCCTCAGCATTTTGCACCTGGGCATACGTGTGCTCTAAAAGAACTACCAACAGTGTTGGACTGGAGTGTTTGGGGCCCATCAGTAAAGCTGATTTAGGACCCACTAAAGGAGATGATTCTTGGAGTTATTTCTTGTGGCCCATCAATGGAGTTAATTCTTGGGGCCCATCAATGGAGTTAATTCTTGGGGCCCATCAATGGAGTTAATTCTTGGGGCCCATCAATGGAGTTAATTCTTGGGGCCCATCAATTGAGTTAATTCTTGGGGCTTATTCTACAGTTACTGTACAAGACTGGAAATGACCATTGCACTTTGCCTCTTGCTTTCTGCCTCTTTTTCTATGCCTTTCTCCTTGAAGGGGCCCACCATGCCCAGGGTCCCACCGGGGTTTCACCTACTTCCATGTAGACCAGTCCAACCGACTGACTTCCAATAACTAACAACTTAGAATAGTTTCAAACCTGGCATTTTTAGTAAAATGTTTTTCTCTATAGTGTTTTTCCTGGCATTCAACTGCATTTTGGGGTGTGCTGTGGGGGGAAACACTGCTGCAAGTGAGTTATGAAATGTGCTACAAACAATGCATTTTCGTGGTGCTTTTCCGTCATTTTTCGGGTTCGTGCCATTTTTCCAAAATGCAGCTTAGTTTAGAAATGATGTTTTTTTTCCAGGCCTCTTTGCAGGAATAAAAACATCTGAATAAAACAAGCCACAACAAAACTATGGGCGACATGTATGTACAGGGCTGCACCAGAAGTCTGGGGTCTTTTCAGCCGAAAACTGGCACAGCCCCTATATTTTTAATGAGGCGCACACCAATATTAGGAGGAGTATAAAGAGCCCGTGGCACTTTATAATGCACTTGAGATCGGGAGGGTGCTGGAGGTGTGTCGCACTGCAACCGTACAATTCTACACATTTACAGATACAGTACGGCAAATCCAGGCGCATTACTGCTGGAACAGGTAAACCGCTTTAAAAGTGGTTTCCTGAGCCAGGAGTGTCGCTTTGTAGCTAGAAAGCACTAAATCTTTGACCCGCAGTAGAACAGGTTAAATTCAGGTGCATTCTACACTACTAATGCGCGGAAAACAATGGTGTCTGAGCGCAAAAATACATACATGTCGCCCTTTGTGTGAAGGAAGCCCAACAGAGATTTTTCTCTGAATGTAGATCAGTCTGGGGACTGCTTTTCTTCAATGATAGATCTTCTTTACATGAATTTTAAATTATACTCTGTGTTATGTACAGCGGTATCCAGAAGTGTGACTATTGATAATTACACCTGTACCTTACAAAATGATGGCTTTTCCTAAAAAGCTGAATATCCTGAAAAAGAGCCCTTTAATTTCATCTGTCACTGCTGCAGCATTTCTACCCCCTTTTGGGCACATTACCTCGTTAAAAACAGTCCACTATTCTCCCATAATTGTACATCACATTTTCCATAGTATTTCAAAGCGCACTGTTTTTTTCCTGTTTTGCAGCCATGACAACCCATTATCCCAAATCCTTTTTCCTGCAGTATAAATTATCATTGACGGTCTCTTGAGAACGAGATTGACATCCGTCAAGATACTTTTGTGTTCTAAAGAGGCTGAGTAGACCAATCCTCGAGCCACAGATCTTGGGACAATGGGGATAAGAGGTTCCTTTTGGGACTTGCTTTCGTAGATCTAGGTTCTTCTCCCTCTCCTTTCGTTGCTGTTTTTTTTTCAACCTCATTAGAGAAGCGGTTTGTCTTAGTATTCTCTAGCACTTGAATGGTCATGCAGTGCCATAGGGGACGAGCTGTGGACGGGGCTTCCCAGTTGGTGATATCGATCTGGCCTTTTTCAGATCTTGGTGGTGACTTTGAATTGCTTCTGTTGACCACCCAAGTTTTCTGGTCTCGGTTCACTTAAGGGTATGTTAACATGGAGTAATTTCGGCACGCATTTTGCCGCGCATTTGCGCTCTAGTACGGGCCAGATGCGCGCTGAAATTACGGTACATCCATAGGTTATCATAGAGAACTATGGTATTATGGCCTCCTCTTCCCGCTTGTACAATATGATCGTATTGTACGCGCGGGGAGATAAGTGACATGTCAATTACTTGCGCCGAATACGCGGCGCGAGTAATGAATGTCAATGGGGCCGGGAGTACGCGCGTATTAGCGTATTAGCGCGAGCTCCCGAAACACACGATGTATTGCGTCGCGTACTGTACGCGCCGCAATACATCGTATGAACATACCTTAACAGTAGAGAACTGGGGCCATGACTGTTGGACATTCTGATGCTGTGGCTCATCCAATGGAGTTGACCGTATTAAGGCTTTAATACTGGTCGTCTATGCCTCACTGAGGATGCTGGAATTGTTGCGGCCTTCCAGATAAAGAGGTCTATGTGCAATTCTAGTTATGTAAGGGCAAATTCTTTTAAAATGTGGTTTTGCAGGCCTCCCCCAACACCATCAATAGCCAGACTGTGAACCTTATTTATTCTGATTCATTGTTAGTATGATTGTTGGCTATTTGATATAGGCTGCCTTTGATTTGATAGAGTGAATGAGCATCAATGTAATTGACCAGCGGGGTATATTGACATTGTCTCATTGGCTCCATAGTATTGTATTCACAACTGTATAGTAACGAGGATATAGAGCAATAGTGACATTTGGAGCCAAAACACATGAACATGTGCAGTGCATGTCTTAGGCTAGCAATAACACTGAAGTGTGCTGCTAAATCCTAACAGAAATTGATCAGGGATTATTTGCTACATTCACTGTATACATGAGCTTGGGGAATGAATATTTGCTCAGTGTACCAAATCTATTACAATTTTGTATGGTTCAATATTTCTTCATCAAGTAGGTATGTCATTCAGGATTGCATGTTTCAATTTTATGATGATTGTGCTTCAAGTGAGCACTGGAACAGTTAAACATTTCCTGCAATGGAGCTATCCAATTACATCAGCATTTCATCCTGAACTCTATGCTCTGTACTTGATGTATAGTGTTAATTTCGCTAAATTCTCCCCTGGAGAAGATGGTTTTATTAGGTGGACTGGGGCACATGCTATGGATTCCAGGCCCAGCTTTGGAAATTCACTGGTCTGTAATCACAGAAACAACACAAAATATGTTTTCTGTGATATTTTACGAACAGGAAGAAGTTATGTGGTCATATTTATACTCTGCAATTATTTATATCGAAAAGATACACGTCTATCAGAAAAAGAAAAGTTATAAGCCTTATGAGGTGTTTTACTTGTACTCAGGCTTCTGCTGTATTTTAACAGCATACAGATGCACTGTAATAATGATCTTTATTTATATAGCACCAATATATTCCACAGCACTTTACGATACTGAAAGTAGAAAATCAAACGAGGCGTAAGGGCCCTGCTCTGAAGAGCTGACAATCTATACATGAATAGGGGTGAATCAAAAGGTAAAATGTACTTGATTTTTTACAATGATACAGTCATCTTCATTAAAAATAGGGGACTATGCATCAGAGTGGGTGATACCAGCCAGCCAGGCAGTATCTGCGCATGTACAGATATGAAGTGCATAAGAATGTCATAGAGTATGGGGAATATGGTTGACTAAAGTAGTTAGTTGTGAGTGGAAGGGAGACTGATTGGGTATAGTCTTAAAGGGGTTGTCTCCCGTCAGAGTTTCATAGATGCGTCTTGTCACTTCCTGGTCAGACTGTCTGTAATTAGCATATGAGCTCCATGCATTCACTCCATGTATTCAACTCTGTGTTTTCAGTCTGCTAATTAGTTTAGATTACCTTTGAAGCTCTCTGAAACTGCTAGCAGGAGGTTTATCTAAAGTAAGCAGCAGTAATTACAAGCTTTTGTCTGAAAGATCAGATAAAAACAAGCATTTTATTGCCTGCCAGCACAGAGCTGCCGTGACCTGTGTTATAGGTACACTCACTGCTATCCTACAGAACAAACAGAAAGGAGGGAAGAAAGGAGTAAAACAGTCGGTCACTGAGGGAACAGAAAGAGCCAGGGAGGTGATACAATCACTTGTAGTTCCTTAACAAAAAAAGATGAACAAAGCAATATAAATAAATAAATAAATGTATAACGCCGTTCCAGCATGGGTTCATGAAGGATCGGTCCTGTCAGACTAATCTCATCAGCTTCTATGAGGAAGTCAGTGGCTAGACTGGATCGGGTTGAGGCACTGGATTGGTCATATATCTAGATTTTTTTCTAAAAGCATTTGATACGGTGCCACATAAAAGGTGGTAAAAAAAAAGCGACATTGCTTGGACTGGGGGAAAATGTGTGCAAGTGGGTAAGTAAAGACAGGCTCACTGATAGAAAACTAAGGGTAGTAATTAAGACGGTCCAAATACTCGCACTGGATCGCTTGTTACTAGTGGGGTACCACAAGGTCAGTTATTGGGCCTATCCTCCTTTAACATATTTCATTAATAGATCTTACACAGGGAATACACAGTAAATATTCGATCTTTGCCAGACGATACTAATCTCTGTAAAGTAATCAACACAATAAGGATAGATATGTTTAACATAGGGGATCTTGGATAAGTGGTAAGGCCTGGGCAGGAAATGGCAGATGAGGTTAACAATGATAAATGCCAAGGTTATGCACATGGGAAGAGAAAATCCATTACATGATTACATTTAAATGGAAAAACACTGGAGGTAATAAGTGACATGTGAGAAGGACTCTGGGGAATCCTTGAGGACAGTAAACTTAAATTGTAGCAGCCAGTGTCAGGCAGCAGCAGCCAAGCAAAATAGGATCATGGGGGGCATTAAAAGGCGGCATAGATGCACATGAGGAGACAACATTATTCTCTCCATATACAAGTCACTGGTTTAGACCTCACATGGAATATTATGTACAATTTTGGGCACCAGTGGCACAGGAAAGACATTTGTAAGCTTGAACAGGTACAAATTGCGGCAACAAAAATAATAAAAGGACTGGGTGGACTAACAGTACACAGAAAATGGCAAGATTAGGGTTATTTAGTTTTAGGAGAAAAGAGGGCTTCGGGGGACATAATATAAATATGTTTTAAATACATCAAAGGACAATATAGAGATCTCTCCCAAGATTTATTTATACACAGGGCTGTATCTAGAACAAGGGGGCATCCATGACGTATTGAGAACGAAAGTTTCTACATAAACATAGAAAGGGATTCTTTACTGTAAGAGCATGTGAGACTATGGAATTCTCTGCCAAGGAGACTTGGGTCATGGGTGAATTCAATAACCGAGTTCAAAAAGGGTTTGGATTCCACACATTTCGGAGCGTAATAATGATAACAAGTTATAGTGACAAGAATTCAGGGAGAGGGGTCATTGGTCCAGCAGGGATTTTTCTGATTGCCAGATTGGAGTCAGGAAGGAATCTTTACCCTAAAATGTGGAACAATTGGCTTCTACCTCATTGGGGGTTTTTTGCCTTCCTCTGGATCTAACACCTTAGCAAAAACAGGCTGAAACTAGGATAGGACTACATGTCTTTTATTTAGCCTTACAAACTATGAAAAACTAAGAGAAAATATATAATTGAAAATGTCTTCATTTAGTGTTCCCTACATTTTGAAAGCTATTCTTTGTAGCGAGACAACCCTTTTAAGCCTGCCAAAAAAGATATTTTTAACGGATGCTTAAATCTATGACTTGTCGAAACTAATCTGATTTTACGGGTTATCCCATTCCAGAGAATCAATACAGCATGTGAAAAGTCTTGAAAACTAGAGTATGAGGTTCTGATTACAGAGGAAGTTAAATATTTTTTTCTGTTTTCACGCATAAATTACTTTTAAAATGTAGGAAAAGGTAAATGAATACTATTACCTAATACAATGCTGTTTAGATTTTGCTTTGTATGGGAGATAAAGAAGATGTTATCTACTGCTAGGGTACACATGTTTCTTTTGGTTACTGACCACCTCTCTGCTCTTTCTTATCTCTCATTGCTCCAAGGGGCTGTGACCTGCCAAGACTTATTTCCAATCTTATAGCAGAGTTGATATGCTAATCACAGCTATAGAATCACCCACAGCCTGACCAGGAAGTGTTAGTTTGAAGCTGGCTGTTGCTCTGTGAAACAGCATGGTGAGAAAACGCTTTAATCTTAGATCATTAGCAGAACATAGAGTATGGGTACTGTAGTAGACAAAAATGAGGGAAGAGATGTAGCGAGGTGCAGCATTTTGGAGAGCTTTGCAGGTAAAAGTGGTAAGTTAAACTGTATTATGTAATGAATGGGCAACCAGTGCAATGTCTGATACAGGGTAGAGACATCAATATAACAGCTGGAAAGGAAGATGAGCCTGGCTGCTGCATTCAGGATTGACTTAAGTGGTGAAAGTTTTGAGAAAGAAACACTAATTAGTAATGAATTACAATTACACTGTTTCATAGTTAACTAAATATAATTAGAAAAAGATACAGGCCATCAAGTCCATGTTGTGTTCAGCTAGAGTAATCAAGATGAGAATTTATGAAGACACTGAACAGAGTTTTGGCTGTCTTCACATTGAAAGGGCAGGTTCTGGAGATACTTTTGAGGTGCAGATGACATGAGTGGTTATGGGAGTTATGGTAGTACTACACAGTGAAATAGAAATATCTGTATTGGGTATGCTAGTAGATGGTGGAAGGATAAGAAGTTCAGATTCAAACAGAGAGATGACTTGATATTAGAGACACCTGACAAAGCGTTACTGGTGTTTTATTTCACAGGAGAAGCCCACTATCTGTCTGTCTGTCTGTCTCTCTGTCTATCTATCTCTCTACTTCTCCACTTTGCTCTCTGTCTGTCTATCTATCTAACATTTTGGACATCATATTATGCAAATGTGGGTGTCCTCCTTATTTACAGAGACTCATAGACTGACAAAAGAGTTAATTGCAGTTTCCTACCGAGCCAGTGAAGTATTAGACATAGAACAAGCTGACAGGGCAGAACTCTCCTTACCCTGGCCTCTCTTCAGCAGTACTAACATTTGTTCACTTTGTCTTATAATTCTCAGCCGAGAAATTCAGATTAACGGATTAGTGATCATATTTTTATGCTTTATGGGTCTCACATTCTTTTATGGTTTGGTATTTCACACAAATAAACGTGGCTCGAGCAGCAGGATTCTCATCCTGACTCTGTTGTCATTTTGAGTTTCTATCATTTATGGATTCACTGTAGTCACTCACCAAGCAAAGAATTAGTATTAGAAGTGAAGGCCCAATTATAGATGACATGGAGCAAAACTGACACTGCTTAACATTGTATTCCTGGCTACTTGTGACTCCCCCATCTCTAATTGCAGGTCAGAGGTCTCCCTGATCAATGAATCCTAGTTTGTCAGCAGTTTTGTAACGAGATTGTTTGTCATCACTAGATATTTATCTGGCTGGCCAAAAAGATATTGACTCTTCCTTTTGTTGGACAG
Source organism: Phyllomedusa bahiana (assembly GCA_025379985.1). Classification (NCBI taxonomy): domain Eukaryota; kingdom Metazoa; phylum Chordata; class Amphibia; order Anura; family Hylidae; genus Phyllomedusa; species Phyllomedusa bahiana. Next base: position 135,153 of record JAODAL010004328.1, on the reverse strand, counting down.
TGGGGTTAATGACAAATGTACAATAAATCTTTTTCTAAAAGTTTTAGCTATTGTACTTGACTATTATACTTTAGTTTGTTAGTACAGATCGCAAGTACTTATTGGAGTGGGAGTATGGACATCTGGTGTTCTGTGCAATGGAGCAGCATAGCCTACTGGCTCATGAACGTGACCATATAACAGCTCAATCTCCAACTTGTAGGGAGCTCAAAAACAACACCCATAAAAAGTATTACACCAAGTATACCTCCATTAGCATCTGACATTCAACAGATTATAAAATCCCAGATTATTATTTAGTCATAGATTTAAAGGGGTTGCCATCAATGTCTTATAGGTGCAGGTCCCACCTATCTTGAGAACAGGCCTTGTAAAGGTTATCAAAATGCTTCCATGGATTTAATGGGAGATCCATTTACAGCCAAGCATGTCTGTTGGCTGTACTTGGAACTTACTCTGTTTAACATGTATGCCAGGACTTTTATGTTAAATGGATGACTTTAACGGATACAAAATAATGGCATCTATCACCCATAGGGTCCAATTATAAAGAGAAAACGTATTCAACATATATAAGTTTTCACTGGCAGACATTGCATGGAATGGTGTAGGCTTCTGCGCTATTCCATCTTTTTTTGTGATACCCAGACATATACAGCCTAAACCATGACGAAGAAAGACACGCTTTTGGCTTCCATTTGGTCATTTAATCCTATGGACATGTTAACTGTGTATGTCGGGACCTTTCCTGGTGCACATGATAGTATTGACAGTACTTCTGTCAGGGGCAAATGCAATTCCTCTGAGAAAACGCAAAAGACGTCCGGCACCGTCCAAATTAAAAAATCTTTCTTTTATTTCAGATCCAAATTAAAAAGCAATACAAATGCAGGTAAAAAAAAAAAACCTTCTATAATAGATGCTTACGCGTTTTGGGCCGCAACATTGCCCTTACTCACAGCTGTATTGCTTTTTAATATGGATTTGAAATAAAAGAAAGATCCTTTATTTTGGACGGTGCCGGACGTCTTTTGTGTTTTCTCATTTTGCATTTGTGTTTATGAAGCTGGTGGACCTTCCAGTGTCTGTTTTACGTCTGCTACAAACAAGTTCCTTGGAAACCAGTAAATGAGGACTGAAGCCAGGTGAGCACCAAAAAAAAAAAAAAAAAAAATATATATATATATAATATATATATATATATATATATTATATATATATATATAATATATATATATATATAATATTCTTCTGTCAGGTGTCTTATCAATTTTTTTTTTTTTTTAAAAAAGGTTCCCGTTGATAAGGAGCAAGATAGGAACTGGTAATGGGCCTGGTTGCTTCGATTGTATAGGGCCCCAGAATTACTTATGGTACTTTTGCATGCCAAAAATACATGACAAAAGTAAGGTATATGGCGCCTTAAATGCATGGACTCTATTACCTATTAAAGGGAATGGGCCATCCAAAAATTAGTCCCATTTTTAGGTTAAACACATTTTTTATGATTTTTTGGTTGTTTCTTTTAAAATTTTTCATATCACTTTCAATATTTTTTAATAATTCTTAAGTCTTGCAGTTTTCACTTTGGCCACTAGCCCTTGTTTGCACTGCTTTACAGCAGTCAGAGAGATGCTTTACAGTAGCTTCATGCACATAGGAGACTTATGACTGACTCAGTCCCATTCACTTCTGTAGGAGAGTTTTCTAGTCATGCTCTGTGACCTGGGAAGAAATCAGTGTGCAGGGAGGTGAAAGGGTGAACTGTGTCTCCTCTTGTGACTGGTGGATTCTGTGTTATCTATTCACACTGGTGTCACCTTTCAGTTTGACTCTTTTTGTGCTGATAATGAGCAGACAACTGAATCTTTCTCAGTGGCCAAAGTGAAAACTGCAGTACTTAAGAATTATTAAAAAATTTTGAAAGTGATATGGAAAATTAAAATAAAATATAACCAAAAATTCTTTAAAAATGTGTTGAACATAAAAATGTGAGTTAAACAACAAGTCATTTTTGATGACACATTCCCTTTAAGAGAAGCCTTCTGTAGTGATTGATTCTCTTTCAAGCTACACATGGAGTCCACTGAGTGTAAATGTGCCAGAAAACGTATAGAATGCCAACAACATTTGTGAAAGAAGTAGAGAAACATAGAATACATAAAGTACTACTCTGACACCATTTTCAGTGAAACATGCAGTCAAGGCACTGCAAAGCTGATTGTAAGGAAATCCTTATGTGATTTTGATTTTTAATTCCTCAGCTTTTGTAGCCAACAGCTGAGCTTGCACTGCGTCTGATACCAGGTACCTGCATCCTCATTTGTATTCGGCGAGTACAGCGGGCTTCAGGCACCTGCCAAGACTTGAGCTTTCATGGTTAAGACCTCTCATCTTAGTTCAGAACACAAGCACACAGCCTCAGGCCTTACGATACGGCAGAGAACATCATGATTAACCCTTTATTGTTACATGACGGACATTTACCTCACCAACCATTATAGTATTATAATCAGATCAATTTCACATCGCTTAGCATTTCTGGGAAATATCTCTGCCTACCTAGAAACAATTGAGGTGACTGGTTTGTATACGCTTCTATGGCTAGAGCTTCATTAGACTTAGTAGTGTTAACGAATAGAGAAGATTTAGCATACACAGGATGCTGAATAATTTATTTAACGTTTCTGCATGATACATACTATAACAATACCAATGGGGAATTTGTTATAAGAAAATCTGTTACATTTTTTTAAAACTCCACTAGGACTCTTGCGTCAACCAGAAGGATCCTCTTTAAAGGCTTATAGTGTGTAAAAATGCCATGATTCTTAAATGTGTGCAGATCTCCTTTTTTGCATATTTGGAGCACATTTCATCATGTATGTTCTCTTCAGAACCTTCTAGGTACTGAAATTTATTTTTATGTTTTAGCAGATGAGTCAGATGTTATGTAAAGAAGTAAAGCTTAATAGTGAATAAGCATTGGAATACAGAGTGACTTTCCCACCCTTCAATATTACCACATCAAACCAAAAATTATCAGGAGCTGCTCATGTGTATTAGGCTAGGTCTACACAGCAATTTGAAAATGGCGTCCAAAATTCAACGGCGTTTTCAAGTTGCTGGACCGCACCGCTGTTTTTTTGTGCAGTTTTTGCGCAAAAAACGGTGGTCACATTCCCGGCGCTCCAGTACATTATGGCTGCGGGAATCTGACGTCGGTCCAGTGAAACATACAACATGTTCTACATTCCACCAGACGATTTTCAGCTTAGGAAAACTCCAGTAAAAAATCTGCTGTGTAGACTACAGCATGGATTTTCCATTGAAGACTACACAGAGCTGGGTACGCTCTGGTTTTCAGCGGATTCAAAATGCTGAATCCGCTGAAAAACCAGCTGAAATCCTGTGTGGTGTAGACTTAGCTTTATTATGTATATGCTGAATAGCCAGATTTTCTTTTTGGGGGTTGTTTCGGTAGACCCAGAGGCAGGGTTGCCTTAACAGTATTAAAGGGATAATTCCATTACAAGAAATTCTCTTCTCCGACCGCTCGCTGCTAGGTGTGATTCGGTCCTGCATTTGAATGAGGAGGGCAGCGCTAGCCGTCTTCCTCATTCACTTTTATGTTAGTTCCGAGTATAGCTGAGCGCACACATTTGGAACTCCTACAGAAGTGACTGAGGAAGACGGTGCTAGCGCTGATCTCTTTCGGATGAAAGGTCAGATCGCACCGAGCAGCGAGTGGCCAGCGAAGAGAATTTCCCACAATGGGACTACCCCTTTAAGCGCCCCTGGGCAAAGCAGTACACAGGGTCCTGTTCAAGCCATGACTCCAACCACACCAAACACATGACATCACACCAGGCCATGCCTCCAACCACGACAATACACAAGATGTCACACCAGACCATGCCTCTAACCATGCCAAAAACATAACATCACACCAGACTGTGCCTCTAACCACACCACAACACATGACATCACACCAGACCATGCCTTTAACCATTGCAAAACATGACATTACAGCAGGCTATGCCTCTAACCACGCCAAAAAACATGACTTCAAACCAGACCATGCCTCTAACCATACCAAAACACATGACATCACCCCAAACTATGCCTCTAACCGCACCAAAACAAGATATCACACCAGACCATGCCTCTTACCATGCCAAAACATGACAACATACCAGACTGTGCCTCTAACCACGCCAAAACACATGACATCACACAAGACCATGCCCCTAGCCACACCAGAACACATGACATCACACCAGACCATGCCTCTAACCATGCTAAAACATATCACATCAGACCATGCCGCCAACCATGCCAAAACACGACATCACACCAGACCATGCCTAAAACAGCACCAAAATACATGACGTCACAACAAACTATGCCTCTAACCACGGCAAAACACAGGACATCACACCAGGCCATGCCCCTAACCATGCCAGAATACATGACATCACACCAGACCATGCCTATAACCATACCAAAACATATCACACCAGACCATGCCACCAACCATGCCAAAACATGACATCACACCAGACCATGCCTCCAACTACACCAAAATACATGACATCACAACAGACTATGCCTCCAACCATGCCAAAACACATGACATTACACCAGACCATGCCTCCAACTTTGCCAAAACACACGATACCACACTAGACCATGTGTCTAACCCTGCCACAAAACATGACATCACACCCGACCATGCCTCTAACCACACCAAAACACATGACATTACACCAGACCATGCTTCTAACTACACCAAAACATATGACATTACACCAGACTATGCCTCCAACTACACCAAAACACATCACACTAGACCATGCAGCTAACCACATCAAAACACATGACATCACACTAGATCATGCCTCTAACTACACCAAAACAAATCACACCAGACCATATCTCCAACCACACCAAAACACATGACAACACACCAGACCATGCTCCTAACCATGCCAAAACACATAACATCTCTCACCTTGCCTCTTACCAGTCCAAAACACAACCTCACACCAGACCATTCCTCCAAACACGGCAAAACACGACATCACAGCAGACCACGCCTCCAGCCACGCCAAAACACATCACAATAGACCATGCCTCCAACAACACCAAAACACGACATAACACCAGACCATACTCCTAACCACGACAAAACACATGACATCACACCAGACTATGCTTCTTACTACGCCAAAACACAACATCACACCAGACCATGCCTTCAACCATGCCAAAACACAACACACCAGACCATGCGTCTAACCATACCAAAACACATGACATCACACCAGAACATGCCTTCTGCCATGCTAAAACACGACACCAGACCAGACCATGCTCCTAACCACAACAAAATACATGACATCACACCAGACCATGCTTTCAACTATGCTAAAATCTGTGCATGTATAGAGCTATTTATGCAGCAAGTGGTCGGGCCACACCCCCTTTGCTGTGATTGGTTGCCTGATATTTCATTCAGCCCTGTTGGGACATGCCCTTTGGATGGGACACGCCCCCTGTGATGTGATTGGCTGCTTGCTCTCCGTGCTTACTCCCCTCTGAGCTGTGTAAAATGAAAGTGAAACAGCTTTCTGTGCTGTCTGCTGGCTATGTAATTAAAGCTGCCTAAGCTCTTCTCTATGCTCCTCTAACCAGGGCTGTGGAGTCGGCAAGCCGAAGCCCCGACTCCGACTCCTTAATTTCCCAAACCTCCGACTCCGACTCCTGACTCCAACTCCTGACTCCGACTCCTGACTCCGACTCCTGACTCCCTTATACATGGCGCATGTTTAGGAAATAACTTTACTGTAGTAAAGTGGTAACATCAGGCTGTTTATCACCTTATGATACAATAATCAAGCTATTTAGGTAGAACAGACACTGACAAGCAATAGGGTAACAATGTTTTGTTCTTTTGAACACTTGAGTTGAAGAAAAAGCTGTATTTGTATCCAAGTCCAGTCTGCACCAACACTGGGAATGTGTAGAAGAGACCTGGGATCGGATTTTGGTTAAGATATGCTTGAATCTGATTCAGAGCCCAGAAGGATTCAGGCAGTATTGAAAACCAAAAGGTGGATTCACCAAATACTAACAAAATAATAAAACATTTTGATTTTTAGTAGCAAAACAGTAACAATGCAGTTATAGGAAATAATCTGCAGAACTAAGCAGATGCTAAATACTTGCAAGTCACATTTATGTATAAGATAGGTAAGATGACTGTATAAAATATTACAGTAGCCTCATGTACAAAGCTGTAGTGGATGGTGAGGATGGAGCCTGAAAGTCACAAGTTCAAACCATTGTTTTCCATTTTGCTTGTCAGTGTAAAATATATTTATTGGACATGACTTTAGGACACAAAAATTTTTTAAATATTCAAAACACTGCAGGAACATTTGTGGAGTCTCTGAATTTGTTCTGAGAAATAGTATTGCCTCCATCAGATCCTGCATAGACGACCTCACATCTGATCCCATTATTTCCAGGATAGAGAATGGCCTCTCTACACTAACTTGGTGGCAAAGCGGTGACCACAGGGGCAACACCTCTAGCAATGTCAGGGTATAAAGGAATTGCCTCAGCCACAGTCAGTTTTGATGACTGGTTAAACTACTACTTCTTTGAAAGCAGGTGAAAAATTTTGCTGAAATCTGTTTGCCATGGGAGCAAAATCTTTTTCCCTGGGGCAGCACTTTGCCTGATCCATGTCATCAATTACACTCCTCATGTGATAAAGCTGAAGATATGGGAGCAGTAGCACCGGCCGGACCCAATTCCTCTTGCTCTTTGCTCTGCATCGAACTAACTGGACCAACTTATTATATATTTTGGGAGTCGGAGTCGATCCATTTTATGACGACTCTGACTCCTGCAAAATAGCCACCGACTCCGACTCCACGACTCCAACTCCACAGCCCTGCCTCTAACAGTGATAGTTCTATGTGAAGGATCTGGACAATTACGGAGTCTCTAGCTGTTAGATGCACTCTCCTACCATATAACACAGTCTTATAAAGTGTGTTTCCCTCTACCTCCTGTCTGATAACAGAGGGGGGAGCAATGTGCATTCCTCACATTTGTTTCATCAGTTCAGGCTGTATGTATAACTGTTTACACCAATACAGGTGTTCTGGTTACAAAGAGCTTGTGGAGCCTGAGAGGGAGGTGACAGTTCTGCAGGCATGAGAACTAACCACTGCAGGAGGTCTGCAGAGCTGTGCAGCTGCAGGGACAGGAAGGAGGCAGGACAGATCGTTACCGTCCTGACTCCTCCAATGTATCAGCGTCACAGAGGGCGCACAGCTTTCACCGCACCCCCTGCGACGCTCGATCTCCTCAGCTGGCAGCTCTGCCGCCGAGGAGATCTCTGGGAGCTACGTGACAGCGTAAGCGGCGTGGTGACGTCACGCCGCTTACACTGCTCTGCAGCTCCTGGAGCTGGACGTGGGGACCGTGGTCTGGTAAGTAATTTTTTTAAATTTTATAATTAGCTACAGGGGCATCTACTGGCTACAGGGGGGCATCTACTGGCTGCAATGGTGCATCTACTGGCTACAGGGGCATCTAGTGACTACAGGGGGCATCTAGTGGCTATAGGGGGCATCTAGTGGCTACAAGGGGGCATCTACTGGCTACAGGGGCATCTACTGGCTACAGGAGCATCTACTGGCTACAGGGGCATCTACTGGCTACAGGGGGGCATCTACTGGCTATAAGGGGGCATCTACTGGCTTCAGGGGGCATCTACTGGCTACAGGGGGCATCTACTGGCTACAAGGGGGCATCTACTGGCTACAGGGGGGCATCTACTGGCTACAAGGGGGCATCTACTGGCTACAAGGGGGCATCTACTGGCTACAGGGGGCATCTACTGGCTACAAGGGGGGCATAACTGGCTACAGGGGGCATCTACTGGCTACAGGGGGGCATCTACTGGCTACAGGGACATCTACTGGCTACCGGGGCATCTACTGGCTATAGGGGCATCTACTGGCTACAGGGGCATTACCTGGCAAAAGAGGCATCTAGTGCTGATAAAGTGAGGAGTCTAAGATGTTTGTTTTGTATATTCTACAGTGAAGAGTCGAGGCCTAGAAAAGATGTCATGGTGTCTGGGACAGATGGAGAAGAAGAAGAGAAAGAGAACAACTCTTCAGAGACGTCTCCTGTGAGTCACAAGATATAACTTTACTGTAATCATTTATATGTCTGCAGAGCCTTTGTACAGCTGGTATCCATCTCTGTTTGGTCACTGTATGCCGGTAATATTGGTTGTAGTATAATGGTTTATACTCAGTAATGTTCATTTTGTATTATTCGGTCACTTTGTGGTCACGGTGTCGCAGTATTAGGCAGGGCTGTGGAGTCGGAGTCGTGGAGTCGGAGTCGGTAGCTATTTTGCAGGAGTCGGAGTCGTCATAAAAGGGACCGACTCCGACTCCCAAAATATATAATAAGTTGGTCCAGTTAGTTCGATGCAAAGAGCAAGAGGAATTCGGTCCGGCCAGTGCTACTGCTCCCACATCTTCAGCCTCTTCACATGAGGAGTGTAATTGATGACATGGAGCAGGCAAAGCGCTGCCCCAGGGAAAAAGATCCCGCCCCCAGGGCAAACAGATTTCAGCAAAATTTTTCACCTGTTTTCCAAGAAGTAGAAGAGTTCAACCATTCTTCAAAACTGACTGTGGCTAAGGCAATTCCTTTATACCCTGACATTGTTAGAGATGTTGCCCCTGTGGTCACCGCTTTGCCCTCAACCCAAGTTAGTCTAGAGAGGCCGTTCTCTAGCCTGGAAATAATGAGATCAGATGTGAGGTCATGTATGCAGGATCTGATGGAGACAATACTATTTCTCAGAACAAATTCAAAGACTTCACAAATGTTCCTGCAGTGTTTTGCATATTTACAATTTTTTTGTGTCCTAAAGTCATATCCAATAAATATATTTTACACTGACAAGCAAAACGGTAACAATATTTTGAACTTGTGACTTTCAGACTCCATATCACACCCTCCACTACAACTTTGAGGCTACTGTAATTTTATATACAGTCATCTTACCTATCTTATACATAAATTTGACTTGCAAGTATTTAGTATCTGTATAGTTCTGCAGATTCTTTCCTGTAACTGCATTGTTACTGTTTTGCTCCTAAAAATCAAAGTGTTAATTTGTATTAGTTTGTTAGCATTTGGGCAATCCCCCTTTGGCTTTCAGCTCTGCCTGAATCCTTCTGGGCTCTGAATCGGATTCAAGCACATCTTGACCAAAATCTGATACCAGGTCTCTTCTACACATTCCCAATGTTGGTGCAGACTGGACTTGGATGCAAATACAGCTTTTTCTTCAACTCTACCCACAAGTGTTTAAAAGATCAAAAAATTGTTACCCTTTTGCTTGTCAGTGTCTGTTCTACCTAAATAGCTTGATTATTGTATCATAAGGTGATAAACAGCCCGATGTTACCATTTTACTACAGTAAAGTTATCACTTAAACATGCGCCATGTATGAGGGAGTCAGGAGTCGGAGTCAGGAGTTGGAGTCGGGAGTCGGAGTTGGAGGTTTGGGAAATTGAGGAGTCGGAGTCGGGGCTTCGGCTTGCCGACTCCACAGCCCTGGTATTCGGTCACTATGTGCTGGTGATATGTGGTCTTAGCAGGACATTGGTACTATTAACCTTGGGATTCTGGTTGGTGTAGCAGTGCTATTTGGTAACTGTATGACTATTATTTAGTAGTTTTATACGTAGCACATTGTGGTTTTGATGCCTAGCCCACAGCACTTAAAAAATCAATAAAGGATAAAGGTTCTAAGAGAGACAAAGAGCCTCATGTGTATCGTTGTTAACCACAAGTTCATCAGAGGTAAGTTCCTAATTTATATTTGAACAAAAAGGAACTAATGAGAAAGAAAAAAACAGCTTCAGAAGGGTTTTCTTAAAAAGGCACAGCCAGCTTCAGACTTGCACTTCTTGGTTAGGCTGTGGGTGATTCTGTAGAAGTGATTGGCATATCAGCTCTGCTATTCCTGTTAGGCTATGTCTACACTGCATCAGAGAAAAACGGCCCTTAAAGCGGCCGTTCTCTCTCTGATGCAGGACCGCGGCTTTTGTCACGCTTTGTGCAAAAGCCGCGGCCGCTTCTCGTTTTCCCGACGCTCCCCCATACAATAGCATTGTATGGGAAGACGTCAAGAAGACGAGAAGCACCGGCGTATTATACAACATGTTGTATAATACGCCGCTGCCGAAAGACGGGCAGAGAAAAGACGAGCTGTGTAGACAGCAACTCGTCTTTTCTATTGCCGTCTATGGCACCACACTGACGATCGTATCTGCGGCGCTTTTAAAAAACGAAAAGCGCCGGAGATACGATCGTAATCCTGTGCAGTGTGGACATAGCCTTACAGTGACACAAGGTTTGTAATCTGTAGTGCTCAAAGTTACAGAGCTCTAAAGAAAATAAATTTTCATTAACTTAAATAAACAAACTCCTGTGCTAGAGATAAGACTCAGCAGGGAGTCACTCATCATGGTCAGAAAGGGCAGCTGGAGCAATCAGATACTAGAAAGAGCAAGGAGAGGTGGTCGGTAACCAAAAAACTTGTGTACACTGGCAGTAGATAAAATGTTCTTTATTTCCTGAATTTTGTCTGCACACGGACAGAAAAATGAAAAGGGTGTTCCCACAAAGAAACATCCAATAGGGGGACGGCTCATAGCTAGCTACATGCTGACCGCGTTGCAGAATAAGGAGGACAGCGCTTCCGACCATCCACCTTATTCATTTCTATGGGAGTTTTATGGGATTTTCACTCACTCATTTGGCTATATTGGGAGCTCCTATTGCAGTGAATAGGGAGGATGGCTGCAAGCACTGCACTTCTCATTCTGTAACATGGTCAGCTCATAGCTAGCTATGAGCCAACCTGTTACCGGGTATTGCTTTATGGGAACACCGCTTTAACTGATTTGTTTAATAAATGTAAAAATGAATGCAAACAGAATCCAAGTATCCTTGTCGTCAGATTTCATTTTTTTCCCAACAACAATAGCGCAGCAGGCTTTTTTCATCAAAAACTGAAATCTGATGAAACGGAGCCAAACTGAAGCAAATTGAAAGCCTAAAATCCCACTAAAATCAAAGGCTGACCATTCTTTTCCATTGTTTTTATTCCAAAACAGACTAGAACCATAAAAAGCCAAACAGATGTGAACCAGGCCTTAAAGGGGTTTTCTCACCCAGTTTCAGGCTCACAGGTCCTCTTAAGTCTGTGATTGGTCCATAGCAGTGATTGGCATATCAATCTGCTATTCCTGGCTGAGCCTGTTACAGGGCAATGCTAACAAAAAGACAATAAACAATAAGGGAGAAGGCTACAGTTTGTAAGGCTATGTTCACACGGGGTAATTTCGGCACGTATTTGCACTCTAAAATAGGCGAGATGCGTGCCGAAATTACAGTAATCCATAGTTCTCCATGAGAACTATGGATTACGCCTCCTCTCCCCACTCGTACAATACGATCGTATTGTACGCGTGGGGAGATAAGTGACATGTCTATCACTTGCGGCGAATACGAGCCGCAAGCAATGAATGTCAATGGGGCCGGCGGGCTTCCAGCCCCCGCGCCTCGGGAGTATGCGCGTATTAGCGCGAGCTCCCAAAACACACTACGTGCCGTAGTACATCGTGTGAACATACCCTAAAGATTGTATCATAGATAAACAAGTTCCAGGGCTGCTGATAAGACACAGCATGGAGTGACGTCACCGTCGTCGGACACAGCTGATTGAGCAATTAGAGCAGAGGGTGGTGTTTGGTCACCTGAGAAGCTTTTTACACAAACAGGTGATAACATTTCCTTTATTTCCTCTAGCTCTTAAACAAAGCAAAATAAGAACAGCAATCTATTTGGTAATAGTCTTTATGTATTTTTTCTGTATATTTAAAGCTAGTCATTGTGGTGAGAAACTCCCTTTAAGCTATTAAAACTATAAAAAAAAATTGTTAGGATATATTCAGATTATGCAATCATGTCATGATTCTTTTGCTTCTACTACAAAACAATGGTTAAACTTCATGAGCTTTGTTAAATTGTGACAGTACCATGAAATTTTGCTGCAATTTTGCAGGAATTGAGGCAACAAAACTGATAAATCTGTTTATACACTTATGGTATATTGTAGACATGTTGAAAAATTACTGAAAAGTATTCTTCTTTCCATTTGCTTCATTTGAAACAGTGATGTTTCATGGTTTTAACGGCCTGCTCCTATTATCCTCCATACATTAAATTTACTGACAGCTTATAACATTGATCATCTTGTTACAATGGTAACTGTCAGGGGGTGGGATAAATTAGGCAGCAAGTGAACAATTGGCTCTTGTCAGTTGATGCTTTGTAATAAGGTGGAAGAGAAATGACCTTAGCGACTTTCACATGGGCAAAATTATGATGGTTAGATGACCGGGTATCATGATGTGCACCATGGTCTCCGCTAGGTCCAGCACTCAACCTTCCCCGCTCCTGCTCTGCTCTTTAAGATTTAAGGGCCAGCGCACTGCTGACCACCTATCATCTGCCACCCGGGCCTTTAATAGAACACCTACCTTTGTTTTCTCTGTCTGTGTGTTGGAGTTCCTTCCTATTTGCTTGCGCCTCATTGCCTGTATTCAGTGTTTCCTGGTTTTGACCCCTGCTCACGACTTAGTTACTACTCTCTGCCAGCCACCTTCCCTGACCTCCCTGCCTGTGCCCCCTCCTCCTGTACCCTGTTGGCACCTATGCTGTCACCATGAGCCACCACTTCAGGGGAGTTTTCCACTGCCAAGTCCATCCTGACTTGCAGTGGGCTCTGATGAATACTGGGTAGCTCCTTAGACTCCGCACCCTGGCGTCGTTATTGCCATCTCTCGCAGTGACCCAGCAGATCCACCCATGCCAGTAACACCAGAGCAGACCCACTCCAGATCTTGTAGGGTGTTCCCTTTATGCAGTGGTTAGCACAAACCAAACATCTAAGGAAGAACAAACCGTAATAGGCGTTATAGGCGTCCAAGACTCATTGATTTGTGGAGGAAGGGAAGTCTAATCTATCTAGTCCAAATGCAGACAAGAGCTATTGTAGCATAAACTGTTAAAAAGATTAATGACTTAAAACATTAAGAACTATGATATAAAGGTGTCGATACATATAATGAGGTTGTGTAGCCACAGCCCAGTCATGATAACCTTATTCGTTACAGTGCATAAAATAGGCATGTGAATATCAGAACTGGGACATGGAATAATGGTGGCCTGGTCTGATGAAGCATGTTTTTTTTCATAAAATTGGGACAGCTAAGTGCATGTGCAGGGCTGTCTTGCATTGAGCACCCTAGACAGTTAGCAGGGGCTACAAGAGCATAGAGGTCCCAGATGGTCAGAAATATGTCCTGGGAATACTGGGCACATGCTCTGGAGCCCCGGGTCGGGGCTGCCTATTTAACTGTGCATTCTCAGGATGTTGTCACCTCCATGCTCTGCCAATTACTCTTGTAGGGTGCTAAAGGCTGTGAGAGGAGAGGGTTTTTTTCTATTTCCTATTGAAGGAGCCATTATTAGGGACGGCTGCCCAACCTACCTAAGCTTTTACCCACCTGGGACCCTGCATAACTACCTACCCACCTGGGGTCCTCCCAACCTACCCACCTGAGCCCCTGCCAACCTACCTACTTTTATATGTATTTATTTGTATTTTATATACTGTAAATCTGTTTAGACCCTAATAACACTACTGTTATTTTGTCAGGGGTCTGCTGGAGGAAGCTGGACATGATTGGGTGTGCTTGAGGTTTGCCTGAATAGAGACAAGGCCTGATGTTATGTCATGTGCTCAGGCATGGCCTTGTGCACTGGTTTGTCCAGGATATGGCACCAGGATGCTCAGTGGTAAGAAGGCAAGCCAGTGGATGTAGTGTGCTCTGGGCAGTATTTTGTTGGGAAACTTTGTGTCCTGGCATTTATATGGGTGGTACTTTAAAGGGGTTTTATCGCTACAAAGATCATGTCTCAGATAATGGAGACAGTAAAAATAAGCACTTTTGTAATTGGTTTGCATTACCTCTGTTACTTGGTTTAGCAGATTTGAGCTTTTCTGTAAATCTATATTCTGTTTCTGCTGCTGCTGGTCGGGACACCCCCCCTGTGCAGTGTGCATTGCCCCATATAACCCAGTCTGCTGTCTGGTAATAGAGGGGAAGAGGGGCAATGTACACTCCTCACATGTCTCATCAGTTCAGGCTGTGTGTATAACTGCATATAGCACAGCAAGGAGCTTGTAGAGTCAGCCTGAAGCTCTGCAGACACATGACAAGTATCCAGGAGGCTGTATAGCTGTCCTCTGCAGACACATAAGTAGCATGCAGGAGGCTGAGGAGCTGTGTTCTGCAGACATCCTTCTGCTTCTACTGCCTCACCCAGAATGATGATGTCACAGGTCTTCAGTGAGGAGAGACACGCCTCCTGGGAGGAGAGACACGCCTGCTGAGAGAAGAGACACGCCCCTGGATTTCAAATTTAATCTCAGAGAATTAGCTGAAGAGCACGAACAGTTCAAACGATAAAACTCCTTTAATGTCTACCACCTACTTAAACATTGTTGCAGACCAAGTACATATTCTTCATGACAACAGTATTTCCCTAGAGCCTCTTCCAGCAGATATTGTGTCTTGTCACACTGCAAAACAAAATACAGGAATGGTGTGCGACCTCCAAATTTCCCCGTTCTCAATTCAATGGAGCATCTGTAGGATGTGCTAGAAAACAAGTCCAATTCAAACAGGCGCCACAGTATGTTATAGAGCAGGAGGAGCTGAGGAAGTTGATATACAGTTCTGTGGGAAAAGATTCTGTACAATCGGTATGTTATTCATTTCAATCCCTGCTTATTCTGGGAGTCCAGTAGGCGGTGATATCTTTGATTGACAATCATCAGCACACTGATACAAGGAAGGCTGGCAATCACTGATAACACCACCGACTGGATCCCTTAAAGGGGTTTTGCCACGATGTAATGTTGACGTGGGATCCTCCAAAATGGGTTTTTAATCACTTTTCTAAATATATGTGATTACAAAAATTGCAGTCTGAGAGAGCTACAAGAGCTGCTGGACGGGCTTGGGCAGAGAGAGCGTATCTGATGAGACTGAGCTGCAGAAGTTTTCAAGGCCCCGGGTAGCAATATGTTTTCTTTTGTATACAGAATAAACTAGTTGTAGTGTGATTAGCTCCCTGCTTTATCTGATGACAGAGAATATGAAGGAGCTTTCAAGCTGCTGAGGAGAAAAACTGTTGTCTTTTCTATACAGAATCCACAAGTTGCAGTTTGATTATTTCAGTGAACATGTCACACGATCCCTTATGCAGCTCATGCTCTGGCTGTGTGCGTCTCTCTCTCTCTTTCAGCTCCGTGATTTGTTTACATTAGCTTCTTAGCAGATAAGGCTCCTCCTGGCAAAACCCCTTTAACCCAAAATAACCAGGAATTTAATAAATAAAATGTAACATCTACTGAATCTTTCCCTTCAAATCAAAACATCAATCTTGTTAGCTCTTTGTGCTCTATAATATGCTACCAGCAGATTGGATAGCAAGCTCAAAGTGACAGGTTCCTTTTAAAGGTTCTACTGCTCACACTTTGGTGCCAGATACTACAGGACACATACAGAGGTCTTGTGGAGTCCATGCTTTGATGTGTCAGGGCTGCAATGGAGGCACAGGAGGGAGCAGCAAAATAATAGTCTTTCATGGCTGATCACTGTATATTGTATATCCAACTTTTCTTGGCATCCGACAATCATAGAGCAACAAAACCGCATCTCCATGACTCCTATGTTTCCCTTGTGCCTTCATAAAAGTTCTCTAAATCTGTTGTCATTTTTACATCATTTCCAGTTGTCATGATCTACTATCTGCTCTCCTGAGATCTGTGTTATTCCCACTTAGTTCCTGACATAGTAAAGCTATGTGTTGCTGCCGAACTTAAGTGCAGGAAGGGGACTCTGGTACAAATGGTTCCGTTCCTTCATCACACAGCTGTTTCATGACAGATAACCGTACACGTTCCAATCAGTCTGTATTTAAAATTTCCTTGGGGATTTAAGTCTCTATTGACGGGTGTCATGATGTAAAATATGATATGACGGGGATAAAAAGGGAATTATTTTTAAAGGGACGGGACCCTTATGGACTTGCTGCAAAAAATAAACTATTAAAAATTTGCAGTGAGTTTTTTGAGGAATAAAAGTTTAAAATATAATCAAATATAATATTCGGGATAGATTTTAAATTTTTATGTTTTTTAAAATTTTTTAAACACAATAAAGGGGAAAACAAAATGCGTGGCCCTATAGGAAAATCCAGCCCAAAATTAGCAAAAGGGCAGTCACACGGTAAAATTTGGGGAAACTATCCCCGCCCCGTATTTCGGGGCTGTACTGCCCCCCCCAATACGGGTAATATGCCCCCATTTCCTTTACGGAAAATTCCACATTTTCCCATAAAATTTTACGTATACCCCCGTGAATAATGAATGCCCCCCACTCCCCCCGCCACAAAGGGAAATTTGGGGGTGAAATACGTTCCGCAAATTTATTGCCATGTGAACATTGCCTAAAAGTCACTCCCACTAAAGCTACACTTTTTACTATTTCTACTTCAGTTTTCAAATCCTCTCTTCCTTTGACTTAAAATAGCCATTTTCCCCAAGACCCTTTAAAGGGGGTTTGCCCCAAATTTTACTCTCCCCCGTCTTCTTTTTTTCTCCGGGCCGTCACGCTAAACCATTGTTTGGGCTGTAGTGGTCATGTGCTTTTATTTGGCTCACATTTATTAGGTGACATTGGGAAGCACTTACTTTTAAAAACGTGATGTGGGTAAGGGGCATTCAGGGGTTTGCAGCTGGGCGCCCTTTGGAAAACAAGCCCAAAGAAAAAAAACCCCGAAAAACCGGATAAAAGTCGGGAAAAAAAAATTTTTGGGCTCTGCAATCCCCAAAAAAGTTTTTTAAAAAAAATTGAGCAAAAGGGGAAACAGGGGTGGGCGCAATATATATACACACTCCAAATCAACCATTTAACTAAAAAACATCAAAAGTCAATTTTGGAATTTTGTAAAAGCTTTTCGCTACTTTTTTTAGGTTTTTTGGGGTTCAAAAGTTAAACTTTTTTTTATCAAAACTGCTTAACCCCCACCTCCCAATCAGAAAAGGGGACCTCAACCCAATTGGGGAAAAACCTACAACTAAAATTACCCCCCCTTTTTTTAGTGCCTGTTCAGACCTTCCCAAACTTCCCCAGAAAGAAAGGGATCTAAATGAGAAGAGAGGTGCTTAAACTTGTTTTTTTTTTTTAAAATGTTGAACTTTATCTAAAAAATGTTTTAAAAAAAAACTGGGAAACCCCCTTTTAAAAAATTTTAAATGAAAGTAAAGGGGAAGTACTTTACTAATCGCTATAATTTTCTTCTTTTACATTTTTTCCGATTTTTTTCTTTGACTGTACAAAAACAAAAATGGGGTTCGTGCCTACATTTAGCAAGTGTCAATGGGGAGCCCGGGGATAGTCTGGAACACCCCCTGCCCTAATTTTTTGGGTTTAGAATGCGCTCCTCCCCAGCTCTGCCTCCCCCGGGTTGCCACTTTCCTATAAACACCCTCAAACAGGCTCAATAGAATTTTGTTTCTTAAAAAGTTTTTCATTTTTTCGAGGGCAGAATTATTATATAAAAAGGCTAATAAATCACTGGGGAAAAAAATGAAAAAACGGGCACAAAAATACTGGGGGGGACTAAGGTTTGAGGCTTTGATCAAGTACTTTCTTTTTTTTTTTTAAAATTTTGCAAAAAAAAGGGGTTCAGCATTCTGGGCCTTTTTTTCCTTTTTAAAATAATGACACCAAAAACAAAGCCAAAAACCCCATCACCCAAGTAAATAAGGCCTTTAGGGGCGTCAAAGCCCTTTTTTTAAAGCAGTTTTCCATTTTTAACAAAAGCCAAACATAGGGTTAGGGAGATTTTAAAGGGGAACTTGGGGGTTTATTTTAAACCCCGGGAGGACCTTTTTTTTTCCTCACCGCCTTTCCAAGAGCCATATCTTTTTTTTTTTTCCACCTACATAGACATATGAGGGCTTTTTTTTTTGGCGGGACAAGATGTAGTTTTTTTAATGGTTTTAAATTCACCGAAACCACAGAAAAAACGGGGTAAACCGCAAAAAAAAATTCGGGGGAAAAAATCTAAAAAAAAAACCCCCCCCCGTATTTTGCACCGTGTTTGGGGGATTTTTTTTTTTTACGCTGTTACCCCCGTATAAATTAGGGCCACATGTATAAAATAACTGCCCTAAAAATCTAATCTCACGGGTTTTTTCCCATAGAAACCCCAAATCAAGCACAAATTCTCATTTTTCTAGACCCACTATATAAAAAAAAAAACGGATTCTTTTTGGGTTTGCATGGCAACAAATTAATTTTTGGGACCTAACATCTTCATACATTGCCCTTGGTTTTTTTTCCTGTTTTCTCAGGTTGTTATGATTCTGCAATACCAGATATTTTTGCATTTTTTTATAGTACCGTAAAAAAATCAAAATCTTTTCTATTTTTAAAATTTGCCCCGCAGTGCCTTTTTTCTGCAAACCAATAATTTTTTTTGAACTTCCACCTTATTTTTGAGTGAAATGCTTTTACAGCCTACAGTCCCACTTTTTATTGATACCTTTTTGGGAAACCTGCAATTTTTTTGATCACTTTTTTTTCCCAAATTTTTAAATTAAATAAAAAAAAAAACCCAAAATTTTTGGCTTTTTGGGATTTTTTTTTTCTAAAAGGTACAGGGGGAAAATTATTTTTTAATAGACCCCCTTTTAATACAGAGTTACTAATTGTGTGTAATTTTTTATTACTTCTTTTTTTAATTTTTAAAAATGCCAAAAGGGGGGTTTTTAATATTTTTTTTTTTACATTTTTAAAACCTTTTTTTTTTCTTTTACTTAAAATAAAGAAACCCCATGGGGCTTGACTACTAGGGGAGGGATCTTTTACACCTAAGCATTGTATAACAATGAAATGAGGGTGTAGAAGAGGGGGTTTTTTACTACTTCATGCGGGGACGGGAAGGAAAGAAAAAAAACTTTGGCTTGCGTTTGGAAGTCTTCACCGGGCTTCCCACCCCCAAATGTTTAAAACCAGGTTTTTGGGTTTGATAAAAGGTGGGGAAAACACGGGGAAACTTTTTTCTCAATAAATTTAAGGGTTAAATGGCACTGGATGGCCTCCAGCTCCCCCCCTTTCTGAACCCCAGGGGGTTTTTGGGGTTCACATTTTTTTTTGGGAAATCCGTTTTTTTGGCTCCGTTTTTGGTTTCCGAAAATCACACCCCAAAAACGCTTTGGGTGATGGGATCCTAACGGTTTCCAACACGCACTACTTTTTTGGATGCTGTTGAATGCAGCAGGATCGAAAAGGGATGCAGTGAAAACATACACAGTGATCACACGGTAACCCTAGGGCATGTTTCGTAGAAAAACAATTTTAAATCACATTGCTCTTTTTTCCAAAATTGTTTGGCCTGAAACGTATTTTCACACGGCCCTAAAACCGCCGTGTAACATCCCCCTTAGCTGCAATTACCAACATGGGGGTTTAAAACCCTATTCTGCTTGGCACAACTGATTTAACCCACCGGGTTTTTTACGCTTTTCCCTCTTGTAACCCCAACATGACAAGATCCAATTTTTTTGGGTAACCCCCACAGGGGTTTTGGCACAATGGTTTTTGTATCCACGGTTTTTAAACAAATTTCTCTTGAAAATCCATTTATTTCAGCACAATTGTTTTGTAATCCATTTTAAAAAAGGGGTCCCAGTAATTTTATAATCTAATAGGTTTTAAACAATATTTTTTTATAATACACTTCCCGTATAAAAATCGGTAAAACCAAACCCGAGTATAAGCCGGGGGAAAACCTTTATTTTTCCCACAAAAAACCAGGAAAGCTTATTGCCCTCGAGTAAACCATAGGGTGGAAAATGCAGGCTACGGGTTTTTTTAAAAATAAAAAAAGAAAACCAAAAAAATTACATGGGATTTAATGCCCCCCATAGGCGGGATGGGGCATTTTTTTAATTCCCCCATACGATAAAGGCTGTTTAAAAGGCAGTTTCATTCCCCCATGGGCAGAAAAGGGGCCCAGGTAAGGCAGTTTAAATTTGCCCCCCCAATGGGCATTTTTAAATTTGTCCCCCAACCAGATATGGGCGGGCCAAAAAAAAGGTTTAAATGTCTCCCATAGGCGGGTTTATGGGAAATGTATAGGCATTTTAAAATGTACCCCAAAAAGGCTTTTTATACAGCTATTTTCCCCCCAAAGGGCGGGCTATGGGCGGGAAAATTCCCCCCATGGGCATTTAAAATCCTCATGGGCCAGGGTAAAAGGCAGGTATGGGTGGGTTATAGGTTTGGAAATGGGCGGTTAAAAGGCCCCCCTAGCCCAGGCTATAGGCAGTATGGGGCAGCATAGGTCCCCCCTAACAGGCATAGGCAGATATAGGCCCACCTAGGGCAGGCTTAAAAGGCGGGTTTATATGGGGGAATGGGGCTGCATGGGTTCCCCCTAGACGGGCTATAGGCAGGTATGGGCCAGTACTAACGGGTTATAGGCATACTAAAAGGTAAAAAGGGCAAACAGGAAAAGGTATAGGCAGAAACAAAGGGCGGGTTTAAAGGCATAAAAGGCAGGTATAGACACTATAGGCAGTACTAAGCAATATAGGCAGCTAGGCAGGTATAGGCATTTTTATGGGGCGGGTTAAGATAGTACTGGGCAGGTATAGGCAGAAATAGGCAGGAAATGGGATATTATTTTGGGCCCAGTATGGGGGCAAAAAGGGCAGTACAAAGGCGGGAAAGGGCGGGAATAAATATACTACTTTATGGGGCCAGGAAGGCGGGAAATTTAGCAGGTATAGGGAAAAAGGGGTTTAAAAAGAAAAAACTAGGGCAGGTATGGGGCAGTAAAGGCCCAGGTATAGGCATCTTTTTTTAAAACAAAAAACAATCATTTCCCCTTTTTCCCTGCTGCTCCGTCCCCCGGGTGCGCTTTTGGGGCCCTTCTCGGCACAGAGGGTGACGTCATCAGCGGGGCAAAAGCTCGTAAAGACACACCTGCCTTTTCCGGGAAACTCCGGACGGCCGCATTTTTGCGGCTTCCCCGGGATCCCCTGGGGAAAGAAAGGGAAGCGTTTGCTCTCTGCCCCGCAGGGGGTATTTTCTTTCCCGCATGCCTCCGGAGATCGGAATGCAGGGGAAGAAAATAGCTGACAGCGTAGGGGCCCAATCGCACCCGCCCGGGGCGCCGACATGACCGAGTAAAAAACCCGGGGGGGGATTTTTCAGCACTTTTTTTGTGCTTTAAAAAAACTGGGGTTTAAATACCAGAAAAATACGGTAACTTGGTAAAGAAAGGGCCGTGTTCACACGCTTTTTCCCCAAGGGATTTGTGACCATATTGACCCACAAATCCGCCGTAAAAAAGGGGGGGGAAACGGGGGGGCTGGGGCGGGGCGGGGGCGCCGCCCCCGGGCCCAAAACCCAATGCATTTTTTTAGGGCGCGTCCCCCCGTAAATAATGTGCATGTCACTTTCCCCCCCCGCGGCGGATTTTGCCAAAGCGGGGGGGAGCGACGGATTCCATTTTTTCCTCAAATGAAGCATGGTTTACCAAAATTGTTTCCCGGCGGATTGGCCCGTACTCCCAGGGGCCAAATCCCGGGGCGCATACGGCCCCAAATCCCCAAAGGAATAAGCCGGGGTGAACACCCTTGGGTATGTTCACACGGCTTAACTGGGAAACTAATTAGCCCCGAAATTACCTTGGGGCCAAAGGGGCCGGAGCGGGGGGGGGAGGGGGGCCCCCGGGCACCTCCCCCGGGCCCATAACATTCATTACCAGGGGCGCGTATCCCGCTGTGTAATTCACTTTGTTTTTTAAACTCCCCCTGGGCTTATTCGCCGGGGCCAGGGAGGGGAAGGACAAAAACCCAAAATTTCCCTTCTATGAGAACTGGGGGTTTAAAACCGAGTTACTAGTACTTATTCGCCCGTAATTTGTGAAACCCCGGGGCCGCTAATTAGGGGACGAAATACTCCAGAAATTCCAGTGAACATACCCTAATAGAAAAAACTGGAAAAATAGGGGAAAGTGGATCCAAAATGTAACATCTTGGGTAGGTAACTAAACAAAAGCAACAAAAAAAAGAAATGGGGGCTAGTATATAATAAAAGTAAAAATACCCTTAACAAAACCACTGACGAAGTCCGGGCGAAAAAACGTGTTTTGTTTGTTTTTTTTTTTTAAAATCCACTGATTCGTATCCTTTTTTTTTGCTATTTTACCCTAATATTTTTTTTTTTGGGAATTAGTGATGTTTATTTGCTATTCTCTTGGGGTTTTTTTTTTGCAATTTTACAATATGCGCACCTCAAACTTTTGTTTTAACTTTGGTTTGGGGTTACCTACCTGGGATGTTACATATTGGACCACCCCTTTTTTATTTTTATTTTTTAATTACTTATAAAAAAGTTTTTTTTTTCATTTTTTGTTTTTCAAAAAATATGGAGGGTTTCGATTTGTTTTTGGGGGTTTGGGTTTTTCCCTGCCCGGTTAAAAAGGCAATCCCAACCCCACTTACCACTTTTTTTGGGTTTGGGTTTTTTAAATTAAAAAATTTACTCTTTATAATGTTTTATTAAAATTTTTTAAAATTTTTTGCAAAATGTCGAGTACGAGCAACCAGGGGGGGAAAAAATCACACATCTATGTTCATAAAATTTTGGGTGAAACCCATAAGACCCTTTTTTTCTTAACAAAATTTTTCAGTGGTTTGGGTTCCTTTTTAACCCCAAGGGAATTTACTTTAAAAAAGATGACCCGGGAAAAACTCCAAAGGGCCCACTGTATATTTTTCTCAGGATGATAACTACCTACTGGCAGAAAAGGTAATACTGTAGAAGCATATGACTATGGTCCACTAATTTCCCAGGACAGTTTCAAACTTTCCACTAGAAAACTAATTAATAATAAGTTATATTTTTTTTTTCCCCTTTTCAAATTTTTTAACTTAGATTGTGGGATTAAGGGAAATAAGGCCCTCTGGGCATAAAATAGAAGCAAAGGGCAGCACTTACAGCTTACATTTAAGAAATGTCCTTTTTCCGCCCCCCAAAAAAGAAATTTTAAAAAAAATAAAAATTTAAACATGAACTGCTAGCTAATAGCTTTGTGTCTTATCTAGGACATTTCCAGAGAAACGCATTAAAAGTATAAAAGGAAAAATTTACGGTAACTTTATTGCTGTTTACAAAATACAAAAATCCAGATTTTCCCTTAAAATCCCTTGCTTTAGAAGCTATGATTGCTGTCAAAAAGGAAAGCATTAATGTAAATGGAAGAAGCTCACTTCTTGTCACGGGAGAAGAAAATTAGAAGCTACCCAATTTTTTAAAAAAGCGGGATGGGAGAGATAAAAGGAAACACTACCCCAAAAATACCTAAATTTTTTGATTTAAAAAAAATTTATAAATTTAAAATTAAAGGGATTTCCCAAAAATTACCATTAAATTTTAAAATTTTTTCGGCCCTTATTCACTGCATTTTTTTTGGGCCCAGGGCAAAATAAAACCATCGGGCATTTATGGTGATCCCGTGGGTGCCCTTTTTAGGGGGAAAAGCAAAAAAAAAGGTGGGAAAAAAAAAAGGGAGATGCAAAAGTTTTATGTAAATAAAAGTGAATCCCTTTTCAGTAGTGTAGAATAGGGCCCCCAAAATTCCCCCACCCCACTGGTGGGCCTCAAAAATCAGCTTCACTGGCGGGCCTCAAGAATCAACTCTACTGGTGGGAACCATGAATCAACTCTACTTGTGGGGCCCATTTAATCATCCTACTGATGGCCCCAGGCAAACCCCAAAACTAAAAACTGCATCTAGATACCTTGGAAAAATAAACCCTTTTGAAAACTATTCCCGTTAACCAAAGGGGGATATTGGACCAAAAAATTTTTTTTTTTGGTTATTTGGGCCCCCTTTCCCCATTTTTTATTTCTTTATTTTTTGGGGCACAAATGTAAAGTTTTACCACCCTCTTGTTCTGGTTTCATAAAGTTAAAAAGATATAACCAAAAACCGGGGCCAAAAGAGACTTTTTTACCCCACTGAAAACCCCTTTGCTCTACCTAAACCCCTTTTTCAGTAAAGTTTAAAAACATTTTTTTTTTAAGTATACCAATGAAAACATCTGATGAACCCAAAAAAAAAGGTTTTTGGGGGGTTTAGAGTCTTTAAACTGGCATCAACTGGGATTCACCCATCCCAAATAATTCAGTAAATTCCCCCGGTTTTCTGCAACTTTTTTTTGCATAGGGAAAATAAAAGTCGATTGTACCCCATTTTTTTTGTTATTATTTACTTTGGGAGACAACCTTTCATCTTTTTTTTGAATACAATTGGAGCTGAGTGCTTTAACCTTAATTATAAAGGGATCAAGCCCGGCACCTTTTAGTATCTCTGGGATTTACATAGTTTTAATAAAGGCAAACCCCTTTAAAAAACCCGCATTTTTAGGTATTTTTCCCTTTTGATAATCCACATCAGATTTTTAATTTTTGTCATTTTTTCACCCAAAATTCAACAAAATGAAAAAATTTTTAAAGGTTTTGCAAGTCAGCTCAGTAAAACACCTGGGCGGGATGGGATAAAGGGGCTTTCGCCGGTTTTTTTTGCTGTATGTTTTGCCAAAAAAACTTCGTACCCCCTTTAAAAAACATAAGGGGCAAAAACTTGGGGCAAGTCCCCACATCCTCGAACCCCATTTGCATCCCAAATTTTTCCTCCAATTTATAGGCCCTGTCAAAGCCACATTTTAAAAAAATTTGACCGTTTAATTTAAAGTGCTCGAAAAGAAAATTTGGGGCAAAAAATTCCCTTTTAAACCCCTACCAAATTTTTTAAAATGTGGGGGCTGAGCCTAAAGTTGACACGGTGTAATTATGGAGCATACAGGATGCCCCGCAATTACACCGGGTTTTTTTGGGGGCGTGCGATCGTTTTTTGACAATGACCTTTCTCTCTGGTCCCTTACAATATGCGTTTTTTTTAACGCCAGGAAGGAGGCTTTAAACCCTAGTTCTTTATTAGAACTAAGGATTCCGTAATTTCGGCAAGCATCTCGCCCCGTATTTTGAGCGCCAAATATAACGGGGAAAAGCCGCCTAAATTAGCCCGTGTGAATATAGCCTAATTGCTAATAGGCCAAAAATATAACTTTCCCAACTAATACCACTATAGTAATAAAAAACTAACTTATGGTAATTATAAAAAAAACTTTTTATTATCAATTATAAAATTTATAAATTAAAAAAAAATAAAAATTAAAATTTTAAAAGGGTTTTAAAAATTATTCTAATTTTAAAAAATTTTTTTTCTAAAATTTAAAATATAAAATTTTAAACTAATAACATCAAGGGTAAATGGTTTTTCGTAGGGAAATTTCAGATTAATTTTAGTTTTATCTTTTGATTTACAAAATTACAAATAGGCTAGAAAAAAAATAAAACTTTTAAAATTTCATCCAGTGAATAGAAACATTTATGACTTTTTTTAAAAACCTCCTCGGTCTCGGGGAGCCTCAGACCGACACCTTCATATGTAGAATTAGGGTCGGGGCAGGGAAAAATTTAATTTCAACCTTTAACCCAAAAGCTGATTTAATTTTTTCATTTAAATATAAAAATTTTTAAAAAAAAAAAATTTAAAAGGAAAAAAGTTTTATAAAAAATTTATACACATCAAAAACCCGACCTCCCGACCCAAACCCACCTACATATTATGAATGAAAAAATTTTTAAAAAAAACCCAAAAAATAAAAAAAATAAATTTTTATAAGATTTTAATTTTGAAAAAAAAAACAAAAAATAAAAATTCCCGGGAAAAAAATTTTATAATTAACATAATTAAATTTTTTTAAATTAAAAATTTAACTCAATTAACAGCATTTCTCCCATTATTTTCAGCACTTATTATAATGTTTATTAAAAAAATTTTTTGATTAATTTTAAATACAAAAATTTTATAACTTTTATTTAATTTTATAACTTAGTTTTTGACATATACCCCCTTTTCCCCCCCCAAAAAAAAACCCGTGTCTTATAATTTTTTTTTGCCCTAAAGATGACTAACACTTTTTGGGGGTTTTTTTAAATTTTTCCCTGAGCAAAAATCACATTTTTTGTTGGAAAAAAAAAATCAACATTTTTTTATTTTACTTGTGGGTTTTTTCACAACAGTAAAGCATAAAACCCGCCAAACTCCCGAAATTCATTAAAAAAAAAAAAGTACTAAAGGGCTTATTTTTGGGGGGGTCTTATTTTCAGGGGAAAAAGGGGATGAAAAAAATGTCTACGGCTAATCAAGCTCCCCCTTTTTTTAATTTTAAAAAGCAAATTAAAAAAATAAAAGGGGGCTTTTTATTTGGGTTTTTTGGGTAACAAAGAAATCTTTAAACCCAGAAAATTTTTTTATACATTTGGCCCTTAGGTTTTTAAACACTTTTTGTGGTGTTATTTTTTAAAGGGTTTTATTTTAAATTTTTCCAATTTTTCAGTAAATTTGTTTAGGATAACCCCCCTATCCGTCAGGAAATTTTTTTGAATCTTTTTTTGGCCACCAACCATGGGTTTTTCGATGCCCCATTTTTGAAAAGCCCTCAAAAAACCATACAAACGACGAATCCAAAAAAACCAAAAGGGAAAATACGACTGTCATTTACGCCATTTTTATAATTTTGTCCTCTATTTCACATGGGGGAACGGGGTACTCATTATTACAGAAAAATTGAAGGATAATGCTTTTCCCCCTCAGTGTTCTTTTAAATCAAAACCCAAGCACTTTTCAAATGACTTTCCTTTTTGGAAATTTTATTGTTCTTTTTAAAAGGGAAAAAAAGATTAAAAAATTTCCCGAATTGTCCCTTCCCAAACCCCAAATTTTTATTCAATGCAAAACAAGTAAAAACCCCTTTATTCCTCTTAAAGGGGGGCCCCAATCTGCTAGGACTTCTGTTTTCTATTCCCCGGGAGACAGAAAAAACTTTGATCCCGGGTTTTAAAATTTCCACTTAAAAATGGGAAAGGGTAGAAAAGTGAGATAAAAGGTCCTTAGGGGGAAAAAAGGGGTAAAGGTCCAGGGCCCTTAAAATTCTAAAAAAAACCAAAAAAAAACCCATCTTTGGTTTTTTTAACTTTGAAAACCCCAGAGGAAACTTGTTTTTTTGTATTAAACTTTAAAAAAATTTAAATAAAAGGAAAAAATTTTTCCCCCGTCTAAGATTTATTCCCAAAAATATAACAAATTTTAAAAAAATTTTTTCTTGCAACACTAAATTTTTTTTCCCCTGTCATTTCCCCTCAAAAAAGTAAGGGAAGGGAAATTTACAAAAAGGGTTTTTGCTAAATTTTGGGGGGGTGCCTACATACTTTTGACATTATCTGAGGGATTAAACCCCTGTAGGACACACCATTTCGTTTAAGGGAAAATAAAACACTATTTTAAAATTATTCATTATTTTTTAAGGGGGAATAAAAAGGGGAAAAACCCCAAAAAAACAATGTTATAAAAAAAAAAAAGCACTCCAGTAATTTTTTGAGGGAAAACAAGTATTTATTTTACAGGAAAAAAAAAAATATTTTTTAAGCATTTCTTTTTTATTAAAATTTTTTGTGGCTTCCACAGCTTAATTCCCGCTTTTTGACAACAGGGAAACACAGTAAAGGGTTGTTTTACATGGCAAAAATTGCGGGGCTTTTTTCCGGGTCCGGCCCCATAGGCAAATTCCCTTATTCACCCCGTGTAACCTGTAATGATTTACATGTCACTTCTCTCCCTCTCCTGTATTTTTCGGGGCAAAAGAAAAAACGGGAAAAAAATAGTTCTCTATAGAACTGTTTAATACCTAATACTTTATGTACTCGCCCCAAAATTTTTGCGCATCGGCAAAAAATAAAAGCGAATAGTCCCCAAATTTTAAAAAGTGTGAACATGCCTTTGTATATGTACTTGGGCAAACAAAAACAGTTCTTTGTTGAGTCCAGAAGATCAGGTTACTTAAAGGGGTTGTTGCAAAACCCGTTTTTTTAAAAACCACTGCCACTTTTTACTTACACTTCCCGGTTAAGGGTGTTGGGCTTTAGCATGATTCTATTTTTCCCTAAACCCCCGCCCCGGAAAAAAACACAAAAGCTAAATGCATCAAACCCCCGGTTTTCCAGGGGGGCTGAGTTATGAGAGCAGAGAGAGGTGGTCGGTCACCTAGTGAAACTTTTGTACACAAATAGGAGATAAGATCTCCTTTATCTCTTCTAGTACTTAAACAAAGAAAAATCAGAACAGCAATGTTTTTGGTAATAGTCTTTATTTCATTTTGCCTATAAGTTTAAAGCTAATCGTTGTGGAGAGAAAATACTTTTAAGTAGTATGTGGCTTTTTCATACCTTTTTATTCTTCGTTCCAAGTATCACTTTTAAATGGAAAGTAATTATTTTTCAGTATACTAATACATTTTCTTTAAGCAGATTCTTTCCTTACCAAACCATTTTTCTTTGCGATATTGGGTGACCGCAAAGATTTAACTATGTAAATATATCATTGCATACTTGTAGGGTAAAAAATATATTTATGTGTACCTTACCAACTGTATCCAACAAAAAACAGTGAGCAATCAAATGTAATAGAGTGCTCTAAGATGACTCAAAATTACACAAAACGAGAAAGAGAGAAAGGCTACGGCCACTCAGCAGTGACAAAATACCGGTTGGGTTTTGATTAAGAAACCGTCTGGTATTTTATCTTCTTTTCGATGGTTTTGAAACCATTGAGTCGCATACTCTCCGCCTGAAATCTGGCAGGAAGATTGTGCATGTTCTGAGTTTTTCGGAACGCCGGCGGTGTGAAAATCTATCCGTCTGAAAATCCTTTCAGTGTAGACTACCGGGTGGATTTTCTATTAAAGTCTACGGGGATGATTGCTTGTCAGTTTTCAAACATTTCCAAATCCGCAAACCATCTGAAAATCCGATGAAAAACCCATGCCGTGTGGCCGTAGCCAAAGAGAAGCATGAAGATAAGGTAGCGTTTTAATGCCTTTTTTTCTCTCTTTTTGGTCACAATAGCTGCTTATGAATGTTTTTAAGGGGTTCTATCCTGTTCAGGCCTATTAGAATAGATGAATTAGCTGATTCTTTTCACTAGATGACAACTAATTGGTCTTTCATGTAACCTCATACTCTTTGCCAACAAACAATATGTGTAATTGGTCTAAGCGCTCTTGAGCAAGCTCCATTCAATGAACCTGTTCAGGGATAGTCAATACTTTAGACATAATTGCACCTAGCTGAAATGTCGGAAAAGTCAGACTGAAATGTTAAATGACATATAGTAGAATGTATGGTGAGCTATATTTACTTTTAAGTCTAGTATAAAAGAAGCATCCATTATAAGTCGCAATAAGCAGAGCAATGTTTGTTGTCAAAGACACCAGAGGGAAGGTATCTATGATGAAGATTTAGACCTGGTGTATATTGGAAAAGAGAAACAACAAGATAAATACCAGTTATCAAATAGAATGTTAAAGCCTCATACACAGAACTATTTCTAGTAATAGTAATCACACATGATACGTTAGATATATTGTATATTATGTATGGAAAAATGCATCTTCTATAAATTACAGGAATTTTATAAGGTCTGGTTCTGTTCAGAGCCTCCTTTACAGATCCTGTCAAAAATGACAGAAATAATAGAGCATCATTCTGTGCTATTTTGTATGTTAAAATGAAGGACACCATGACAGAAACATGAAGGACCCCATTCTATTCAATAGAGTCCATTGGGCATCATTGGTTTATGTTTAGAAACAGATTCGGTTCCATTTCTATGACAGCGGCTCCAAACAGAACCTTCAGCGCAGATGTGAATCTGGCCTGTCTGTTAACTTGTGTAAGGATTAGGCCACAGTCCGAGTGCAGTGGTACAGGTTGTGGAAGTCACAGGTGATTTCTGGTATTTTTTATAACTTATAGCAGGGGATTACATAATTCATTATGGAACACAACTCAGCTCCTGCAGAACCTCTATTTATAGTGTAAAGGCAGCTTTCTGTCCATAGATAGATAAGAAATGTCCACATCTGGGGATGTATCATCTATGTCATCTAAGACATTATTCTTAACGCATCTAGGACTCTGAACAAATGCTGCAGCTGTTGAAGAATCTCTTCTAAAGATTATAAGCATTAAATTTAGGTTAGTTGATGGTTGTCACCGGTGATGGAATTTGCTGCAAAACGATTTGCAAATGATTGCATATAGAAGTAGTGTCTATATAATGTTACTCATGTCTCCTCCATGTTTCACAGTATGTACAATGTTCTTTTTTTTCTATGCTTAATTTTTGCATCTGTAAACATAGAACTGATGTGAAATGCCCAAAAGCTCCAGTTTTGTCTCCATATGTCCAAAGGACATTCTCCCAGAAGCTTTGTGGCTTGTCAATATGCATTTTGGAAAAATTCCAGTCTTACATTTTTATGATTTGCTTTCAACAGTGATTTCATCCTCGGTCGTCTTCCATTAAGTCCACTTTGACAAAGATAGTAACGAATGGTTTGATCTGATACTGATGTACCTTGACTTTGGAGTTCACTTCTAATCTCTTTGGAAATTGTTCTGGGCTCTTTGGTTACCATTTGTACTACCCATCTAATTAATTTGTCATCAGTTTTCCTCTTGTGGCCATGTCTAGAGAGGTTGGGTACAGTCTCATAGACCCTAAACTTTTAAGTAATATGTGCAACTGTAGTAAAAGGAACATCAAACTGTTTTGAGATGGTTTTATATTCTTTACATTCTAATCTTCTGAGACAACTCTCTCCTTAGCTTCCTTTTTTCCATGTTCAGAGTGGTACACACTATGATATAAAAAAAAAACAGTGACTACTTTTCACCCTATAAGTAAGGAGACTGACTAATTACAAGTTTAAAGAAAAATGTGAAACTAATGACAGGACATACTTTAGTTTAAAATGTCTTTATAGTCAAATGATTTTTAGTGTTTTCTAGGGTTACCATTATTTTTGTCCAGGCCAGTTCCATTAGCTTTTTTGTTTTAAATGTTTTGGTTCAACCACAAT
Source organism: Phyllomedusa bahiana (assembly GCA_025379985.1). Classification (NCBI taxonomy): domain Eukaryota; kingdom Metazoa; phylum Chordata; class Amphibia; order Anura; family Hylidae; genus Phyllomedusa; species Phyllomedusa bahiana. Next base: position 103,828 of record JAODAL010004328.1, on the reverse strand, counting down.
TCAAATAAAATGTCTTTATTTTCATCAGTTGATTTACAGTACAATTGATTTAAATTTATATTACTTTTGTCAGTTTCAAGTTATTTTAGTGACCATTGTAGGCTTTTCGTTCTTTAACTGAACAGTACAAGCAATTTTGTTTTAGTTAACACTTTTTTTTTATCTCCAATTAAACTATTTTGCATTTCATTTACAATACCATTTTTTAGATAACCTGTGTCCTGAAAATCCCCCCTGCAGATCAAACCTTGCTGCCACAAATATTTTAGAGGCCAACAGATGGCGCCAAAACAATATGAAGAGTGTTCACACCTGGTACCTCATATCTGGTGACAAACTAGTGCATACATTTATTTCTATGTTAGACCATATTTGACCTTCATAAGGTTTTCAGGACTACAAAACTGATAATCTCCCCAATATAGGCCCTTAATATAATATCAGAGGGGGCCAAACTTCTAGCACCCCCACAGGTCACCTGATTGAAGGGACCCTGGAATACCACATAGCACTGTGTCCACTTCATTGCTTACCCAGCAGGTATTTTAAATAGTCACTGTGCCTAGTATTACGTTTTAATAGAGTTCGGTCCCATTCAGGTATATAGGATGAAACTGTAATACGAGGCGCAGCAATTACTAATAGTATGGTGCTCCTCATAGCAAACAATAAAGAGACAGATTTAAAGGGGTTTTGCCACGATCTTATTTCATACCTCCTGCATCCAGCTCTTCAGCTCTAATTGCTTATAAGGGGATTTGTTTGAATTGTATATCATGTGACTCAGCAGAATGACATCACCATGCCTTTTCTCTCTCTAGTGAAAGAAATGTCTGTTTATGTATTGAGCTGTGAGTAGCTACACTGTAGCTCAAAGGTAATATTTTTGCTTTACAGCACAAGGGTCCTTGGCTCAAATGCCTGCAGGAACATAACCTGTGGATTTTTTTTCCCTCTTTATCAATGCACATACCTCATTGAGGGTTCTTTTTTTTTATTTGCACTGTTTGACTTATTACTAACTAGTCCAAAGTACAGGAGTAGAATGACAGCACCTGGGGTTTGAGCACTCAGTATCTACCTGAGAAGAGAGGTGATGTCTGAGCATGTGCAACCAGGACTGAGGAGCTCACAGCCCTGGTCGTATCCCATGGAGATGAGCTGTAAACAATGGATCACTAAAGGAGCAGTTAAATCAAAAATGGTGCAGAATTTTTAATAATGAATGGTGAAAATGTTTATTATTTAATTTTCAAACTTCCCAAGTCAATTTTACTTTGTGGCAAAACCCCTTTAATCTAATGTCTCTGCAATTGAGAGCGATAGCCAATTCAATCAACGAGAGTGCTGAGAGTAGGACCTCTTTCGATCTGACATTGATGACCTATTCTAGGGCAAACCATTAATTTTGTAAATTTAGGGAATTCCTTTAACCCCTTAAGTCGAACGCCTGAAAAGTACTTAATTATTAGCACATTTTTTTAGTTTTTTCCTCCTTGCGTTTCAACAGTCTTAACTATTTTTTCAATGAAGCAGCCGTATGAGGCCTCGTTTTATTTGGGAAAAGTTGTACTTTTTGGGGGAATAGTTCACTTATAAATTATTGCAGAACTTTTTTACGTTTTTTGTTTTTTTGACATTTTTTTTACACCATTAACATTTTACACTTAATAAGTTGTTAGATTAATTCTACAGGTTATTATGGTCATGTGGATACCTAAAATGTGTAGATTTTTTTGTTGTGTGTGTAATGTATGCACAATTATTTTTTATTAAATATTTGTTATTATTTTATTTATTTTATTAATTTTTTCTACACTTTTTATGTTTTTTACTTAACATATTTAACATATTCATATATGCTAATACATAATAATCTGTGTCAGTATGACACAGGCAGTGATCAGGGTATCACACAGTCTGCCCTGATTGCTGACTCGTTACACACAGTCCTGGTACTACTCTAGGTCCCCAGGGCTGACTGTGCAGCCATTGCCCGGGATCTTTCGGGTCACCGGGAGTCCTTATCATCCAACAGAGCAGGGGAAAGCCCTTTGATTAAGCTGCATTCACGAACCGTGGCAATCAAAGGGTTAAGCATCGGTGAGCGGAGGTTTCCCCCGCTCCACGGTGCTTGCAGAGGCTGCTCTGGGAACGGGCTGTGAAGTACCCCAATTTCTGCAGCGAAGCCAAAAGACGTCGCTGCAGACGAACAACCTGCAACGCTAGACGCCAAAAGTCGGCGGGCGGTCATTAAGGGGTTAAGGGTAATGTATAAATCTGGCTCCAAGAAGTTCGTGCTCAGATATAAGCAAGAAGCATAAGATCTACATTCAATGTACTTTCCTTTTAAGAAATATATAAAGAGACAAGGAATGGAGACAGAGCTCTTTAGTATAATACTGTATATGTCAAGATAGTATATACTGTAAGATATATACTACTAACATGTTGGTGTTGTGCAGATTCCAGGCACAACACTTTAAGGTGAAATAACAATTTTTTTGGAACTGTTGAAAAAAACAGGTGTCCACTGCAGGGTGTCGGTATGGTTATCCTTCTCCTCCTGGGATCGGAGCGGAGTTGTCATCAGGTATTTGCACAGTAGGTAGATCTTTTCTGACCTTGGCTCGTTCTGACTCAAAGGGCGACATGTATGAATCTCGCCTGATAAATATTAATTCAATAAAATCATGTTTATTTCTTTATTTTTGTTACATCCATACTATTGATCCTTGGCTAACGAAAATAAAGAAATAAAGATGATTTTATTGAATTAATATTTTTTTTTCTTTACCCCCATATTATTGATCATTTTATATACACATCGGTAAAACTTCTGGAGTCTTATCATTTGATTTCGCCCATGTACAGTTTTATTCCAGATTGCATTAGAAAACCCATAAGAGCGTCGCTCGCTCTCCCATTGGTCCAAATAACCGCGCCTCTTTTAAGTTAGCCAATCACAAACAGAGCTTGCTCTGCATTTCTTTTCTCCATAGAACTCTATGAGAAAATTTACTCCCCGTTCTGATTGGCCGGGATAGCCAAGCCCCCGCTAGCTCACCAATCAGCTCTTTTCTGCTTTTTACTGTATTTGAACTGTCCCGCCTTTGAATTTGATTGGTCCCATACTCTCTCCATAGGTTTTAAGGGTTTCCCACTGTCGCTCCTATTCTGATTGGCTGGTTTCTGCCGACCAATGAGAAGAGCTTAAACAATTGAATTACTGTATTTCCCAGCAATTCTCTATATCGCAATTCCTGATGTAGCGCCGTTCTCGGCGACAAATGCTTTGTTCGGGTTTTAATTGATTTTTGTTTATAGAAGGTTTCAGCTCTTTTTCAGAGAATATTTACACTTAATAAAAATGATTTTTTTTTATCTTTACTCCATGCCGCACGGTGCTGAGCGCCGAGATTTCATTCCCCCGATCTTCTCCATAGACTACAATGGGACAAGTTTGCTCGCTCTCTGATTGGCCCAGATAGCCAAGCCCCCGCTAATTCAACCAATCAGCTCTTTTCTGTCTTTTTACTGTTTTTTGAACTGTCCCGCCTTGATTTTTATTGGTTCTAACTTCTCCCTAGGTTATAATGGGTCCCTGTCGCTCCTATTCTGATTGACCCGGATTGCCAAACCCCCCCTAGCTCAACCAATCAGCTCTTTTCGCATTTTTGCTGCATTTTGAACTGTCCCCCTTTGATTTTGATTGGTCAATATTCTCCCCCAGGTTTTTAATGGTTCACTGTCGCTCCTATTCTGATTGGGTGGTTTATGCCGACCAATGAGAATTAGCTTACAGAATTTGAAAATTACTGTATTTCCCGCAATTCCAAGATCCTAATTCCTGATATTGGCGCCGTTCTAGATTTTTGGAAAGTGATTTTTTTACATTTATTTTTTATTTTTGAGGTTTGAGCTCTTTTTCTGAGAATGTTTTACGCCTTTATAAAGGCGATTTTTTTGGAATCATTCTCCATGCCGCATGGAGCTGAGCGCCGAGATTTCTGTTGCGATCTATGTTTCCTCTCATTTTCCGTTCTCGCTTCACTTCGCCTCCGCTGGATCATTTAGACCAGAATCAACCAGGTCTGCCTGTCAGAGCTGACGAACACTGCAATGCGCCGCACTTTGCCGAGCCGTGATCGTACATGCCTCGGAGTTTTCGAGCGCACCGCGTCCCGTCCCGCCCACACTGCGCCCATTGCACGCCCCTTCATGCGAGGCGCATCTGTAAGTGGTGACGCTGCGCCTAACATCGCATCCCTGCGTCCGACAGGGGATTCGAGCCGGTGAGGCGCAGGTTACGCCAGAAAACAGGCGTAAATGCCGTTCATACATGTCGCCCAAAGAGACTGCACAGGATTGTACTGTGGTACTAACAAACTCTTTTTTTATTTTACACAAAGGAAGACGTGTTTAGTGCTAACAAGACGACACTTCATCCGTTCCAACATGGAACTTGTCTTCCTTTGTATAAAATAAAAAAGAGTTCAACGGTACAGTCCTGCCAGTCTCTTTGGGTCGGAACGAGCCAAGGTCAGAAAAGATCTACATGTTGTGCAAAACCCTGATTCCTTTTAAGAAACGTTTTCCTTTACTTATCAGTATATGTTTTCTTGCAGTATACTTGTATGCTTGAACTATCACAAAATATGGAAATGTAAAAAATATTTTATTTTATCCAGGCTGCATAACGAGCTGCTAAATTGTACATGTAAATCAGATAGCTTTACCAAGGATACAGATGTGATAAACAGCATGCTGTCATCTAGGAAAAGATCAATAAAACTTTGATACTCATAATTCAAAGATTGGAAGAAACTAAACAAAAATAGTACATTATAGTCTTACATTGACATGAAGATTGATGTTAAGACTGCCATTTTACTTAGCGGGTACTCATACGGTAAATACTGATGCTTCCTCCTAATGTACCTGTTTGTCTCTGTAGACCAGCAGGTTTATAGACACCACATACTGTTCTTGGTCTAATTACACCTCTCAGGAAAGAATGGCTTGCTGGTTAACTTCGCTGGAATGCACAGATTATAAATTTGATCACAGTCAGTACCATGAGTGCTACATATCATATGCAAGGACATGCTATCTGTAATCGTGTTTAACAGTTATTCTTGAAACTGAAACTGCCCAACAACTTAAAGGGCACCTAACAGTCATCAAAGTGGAAGTTTTATTAAACAAATGAGTAGGTACTGAAAATCTTCTGAAAACTGTAAAAGTGTGAGAAATTATTATGAGACAGATAGTTTTTTGGATGTACTCCCACTGACAAACACAACCCAGCTTGCACGACTGTTTTCATATAGGAAACACGTAATTGCTTTAAACCTTATATCAAATGTTGATGGCAAAACTAAAATATTGGGATATACAGAATTGTAATACAACCACCAGAGAATTAACATTGCATATGTACAGTCATGAGCAAAAAGAGAGCACAGCTTCCTTTGAATTCTGTAATTTTATGTATCAGGACAATATAAAAAAAATCTGGGGGACATGTATGAAGTAGACTGTGCCGTCAAGTCCGATAAAATCTGGCGACGACACTTTGTGAGACTTTTTTGGCTTAAATATGTCTCACAACAGGACACATTTACAAAGTACTATGAGACACTTTCATACATATTGACGAATGATACACTAACCTAATGAGACGTGTGAATGTCTAGTCTGAGACAGTTTTCATACATGTGCCACCTGGTTTTAAAATTAGGTGAGTATGACCTCTGATCATTAACACATGACAAATTAAACTGGTGTCATTATTAATTTAAATCGGTAATTCAGTCTCATTGATTAGCTTTAAACATGTAGGTAAAGGTAAAAAAGACTATTACCAGATATACTGCTTTTCCAATTTAGCTTAATTTCAGAGTTAGAGCAGTTGTTATCTCCTGCTTGTTTACTGAAGCTTTTCTAGTTACTGACTACTGGCTGGAGACTTCCCACTGTTATCAACAGGACGGGAGCTTGCTTCTCAGTCTCTGACCTGGAAGCATCTTGAGTATCCTGTCAGGTCTGCAGAACACATTTATGTGTTTCTCCGAAAATAAGACAGTGTCTAATATTAATTTTTGCTCCTAAAGATGAGCTAAGACTTCTTTTTAGGGGATGTCTTATTTTTCCATGAACAAAAATTCACATTTATTGTTGAACAAAACATCAACATGTATTAATATACTGTAGTGATTTCATCACAATCATCAGCATAAGCAGTCAAACTCTGAATTGCATAAAAAATGCACCATGTCTTATTTTCGGGGTTGTCTTATTTTCGGGGAAACAGGGTACATCAAAGATAACAGAGTCATTCAGCAGATCATGACAAATACAGCCTTGCTAGCTCAGCACACAGCTAGCACAGATGTTTGGGTCTGAATAGAAGTAACAAAACTCAGTTCAAAATGCAGAAGCAATGTGTGAAAAATTAAGCACTGCTTACTGCTTCCATAAGAATTAAGAGGATAAGTATTAGCCAAGTGCTGGTAATCAAATGCCTTTTATTGATTGATTGATTGATTACAGCAAGTATGACCAACTCTCTAAAAGTCTCAGCAGTTTGCTTCTCTGGAACACTCAGTCATGTGATAATACAATGTCAAAGAGAAAAGATATCTGCAATGATCTCAGGGAAGTAATAGTCATTGGCCATTAATCTAGGAATGGTTTTAAGGTCAGTTTGAAACAAGTTCAGCATTCTATAGTGAGAATGATTATTCACAAGTGGAAAACATTACAGATAGTTGACAACCTTCCCAGTAGTAAATCTCCCAGAAAACTGACCCCAAGGTCAGACTATGTAAAGCTCAGAGAAATTGCAAAAACCGTAAGATCCAAATCTTAGACTCTACAGGCCTTAACAGTTTAAATGTTTGATGTTTTGACAGTACAATTAGAACAATAAGGAACATGTATGGCTTGTTTAGAAGGAGTGCCACTTCTCTCTAGAAAAAACATGGCAGCATAGCTTAAAGTGGGTGTCTCATTTCGGACATTGATGGCCTATCGCTGGGATGTCCCATCAATGTCAGATAGGATGTGCCATCAATGTCAAGAACGAGGCCCAAAACCTGTGTCGCTGTTTGGCTGTACTTGGAACTCCCATTTACTTCAATTGGAGAGTCCTGAAAACCTCTCCATTCAGAACCCAGAGTTTTCGGGGCTCGTTTTCAATATATCTGTGGGTCTCAGAGGTGGGACCTGTACCTATTTGACATTGATGGCATAGCTTAGCAATATGCCATCAATGTCTGAAGTGGGGCAACCCCTTTAAGTTTGTAATTTTGCATCCAAACAAAGCACAAGACTCCGGGAGCAAATTCAGTTGGACAAACTATATATGAGTGAACCCTTTATACCTACCTACTGGGGAACCCTATGTATCTGCTTACTGAGGGGGACTTTATTCCTGCCTACTTGGGGGAACCTATTTACCTACCTACCTATTGGGGGACTTGTGTACCTACCTATTGGGGGAGCATTATATACATCACTGTAAAAGAATCATGAATAGAGGTTCCAACAAAAAAATTCACTGCAAAGACCAAAAAAAAAAAAAAACCCCAGATAAAACATACACTTTTATTTCAATCCCTTAAAAACTAATATGCCTTCTCAAAATGCCAGGCACAAATAGTTGTAATAGGGGCAGTATTCAACTAGAAAGGGAATAAAGTAAATACAGTACAATAATAAATATCATTGCTCACAGTACCGATGTAATAGATCAATCTCCAAAATCCACATGTGAACCAAAAAGAGCCATATAAAATTATCAGATAAATATGCCTAAGTTTTATATTGCACCTAACGCATAGGCGAGGCGCGTCGAATTTTCATACATTCAGGCACATTATACACTGAAAACAAGACTTGACAATTCACTTCGAAGCGCCGTCCTTCATACATGTCTCCCTAAATGTCAATACTTTTAAATGTTTCTCTTTCTATTACATCACAATGCTCTCCCTGTGTCAACCTCAATTTGTGGCAAGAATGTTACAAGAGATACAAGTAGCTATTACTGTCATTCATAGTCAAGAACTGTAACATTTGTATTATAACTATTACTTCTCTTTACAAAGGCTAGTGCAATTAATTTTCTAATAAATTGGTTTTCTAATAAAAAAATAATTATGGTAATAAAATTTTGTTCTGATTTTCATATTTTTTGGTTTATGTAATTAAAATGTTACAAAATACTTTATTTTAGACTATTATATTGTACTTTTATTTCAGTTCATCAAAATGTAGGTCACTGGGTCAGTAGGTTAGGATTTTGCATGCTTTGTAAACTTTTTAGGAACATTTTTTCATACATACTGTATTTTCTGTTTTAAATCACATGGTGATCAGTGTTGAATCTTAATTCTGCTGCTCTCAGCCCTTATTCTACGTACGACAATAGCCGACACACCACAGGTCTCGCTGCACCAAGCAAGATCACTATCATAGTTTCTATTCACTGACATTCTAATGGCTTTTATTTTATTTCTAGCCTGCTGCGATGTGGTTGTAATCATTGTTAATACTACAAAAACTCTGTAAATACCCGATTGAGAAAGGCATTTATGGTAGATGCTGTACTAGTTTTCTAATTTTATATTATTTAAAGTCTTATACATTTTGTAATACATAATGTAATATTAATTTTATATAATTAAATTTTTCTAAAATTTTAGAGTATAAAAGTTTCTATAAATTTTATTTTATGTTTAAATTATTTAATGGTACATAGTTTGATAATTAACATTAGTTAGCATGATTTGAGCTGTAGGAACTTTGTATAGTCTTTTCTAGCGCACCATCCATTTCACTTACAATACTGCACATTTAGGCTTCGCACCAACTGTACCCTGTGATCCAACTTGGATGCGTAAAATGTACGACAAGTTCCTACATACTGGCACATTCTACATTGCTCTATTTAGAAATGTCGTGTCGGCGCCAAGTTTTATACATGTCAACTCTAGTTTTTAAGACATGTCTTTTCCATTTAAGCTTTATTTTTGTTAAATAAATAATGACCTAGTGGAATCTGTTATGTGTTTTTGTTCATCTATGGTTATATTTACTATAATATAAGACCTTCTAAGGATCTTTTTCTCTAATATATAAAACTAGAGAATTCCAAGAGGGTGTTCTTTCTTTTTATTATGACTGTGCATGAACTTTATGTATTCTCCATGCTCTTGACACCAAATGTGCTGTGTTACTAACCTCCAGTCTCAATATTTTAATCTTAACTGATCTTTTAGTTGCTTGCATTGTCATTTGCCCCTTATGTCATGTTGGTAGTTGCTACGGCAAATAGTGGACTATAACATCTTTTATAAGGGTAACCTACTATATTGTTGATAAAGGTCACCCATTTTATTAATACTACTTGGTTAATATATTTTATGGTATGAGTGAAGGAACACATTGAGGGATATGGCCTTTTTTGATTATATGTCAAGTGGGTGTAAAGGTTTTTCTATTACATTGGCTAATGGGATTCTGGGAACTGAAGTGCAAATAAAAAGTGGAAAGTGTATCTCACAGTAGCCTCCTCTTTATTTAACCACTTCCTCACTGCATTGTTTACATTGTTGCATCACTTTCCTGACCAGGCACATTTTCATCTTTTTTTCTTTTTTTAGTACATGCGTATTTGAAAGCTATAATACTTTTTTGTATTTGGTTATTCAAATCATTAATTTGCTTTTTTCCCTTAATATATATAAGGCTTTATTAATATGTAATTTTTATTTTATTTAAGGGGAAAGGTAAAAATAAAAAAATATATTTTTTAAAGCAAAAAGCGCCATTAAAATAAATACAATTTAGTGTTACCCTGTCAGTTACAGTCAGTTTTATAAAGATGATATAGATTTTTAGGTAATTTTAGGTTGATGGAGGGGCTCAAAGTTATGATTCAGGCTGGCAAAGTTTTTATTTATAATTTAATTTAATTTTTAAATTTGTTTTGTTTTTTGTATTTTTATGCATTTGTATTACATATTGTGTCCCCTTTTTACTTAACATTTTATTTTATTTGTCATTTCCCCTTTCACTGGAACTAATATAATACAGGGGAATACAACCCCAGTACTGACTGCTATTTGGCGCTGGATATTTTTTATTTTATTCACTGTGCGGGATATATGAGGTTATGTATTTATAGATTAAACTTTTTTATTTATTATCAAGTACTCTGACTAGTCTGTGCCTTTACAACTTCCCTTTCATTTTTGTCAGCAGTTTGTTCTATAGTAGCTTTTCTGTGAGATCAGCCAATATAAACTAGTCTCAGCTCCAATGTCACAATGTACCAGTCAGCCTTAGGCACCTATGACCTTGTCACTGGTTCAATGGTTGTACTTGCGTATTCACAGTCATGAAGAAATGTGTATATCCAGCATCCTAGATGAATAGCTGGAGTGCTAGCTTCTGTAGTAAAACTTGACTTTTATTAAGTCATCTTAAAATAGTATGCAGCCTTGGACTATGGCATACTGTATATTGCAGTGGAATAGCACTGCTGGGATGATGTGTTTTGACGAAACGCCTTACTCAGTAGCTACTGAGTTTATGCTCCATCTATTCATCTACGATGCTGGTTATATACATGTCTTCATGATTGTGCCAGGCATCAGGAGCAGTTGTCTTTTGTAACGTGTGAACGGTTAAAGCGGGTAGCGGAACCACTGGACCACTGTCGGGCTTGCTCCAAGGGTGCGCAACTTAGTGGCCGATAGGCATCTTCACGAGGCCTTTGATGGTAAGGATGGCTTCTCTGACGGCCAGCAGGTGCGACCTTGGAGCAGTCCCTGGCAGTGGCAGCTGACCAAATAGGCCAGAAGTGCCAATGCTAGGCACCAACATGAATAGGGACAATGATACAACAGGCTAGAGTAGAGATGGGCAGGTACAGAACAGACATAGAGACAGAACTAAACGGACATGAAGACCAAACAGTTGTCAATGGGGAAGGTTAAACACAAGGAAAGGTACAAAACATAAACAGACAGGACACAACACCAAGAACATGACAGGAAACAAAACACAGACTCAAGCTAGGACACTGGCTAGGAACTAAGGCATGAACTCACAAGGCAACCAGCAGAAACATGGCAGAAACATGGCAAGAACAGAGACATTAAGAACATGGCAAGGAAACTCAAAGACTCAGACAGACACATGGAAACCAGCATGGAGACAACAAACAACATGGAGGATTCCACAAGGACACCAACATAACATAACACACCAGACCACTAACAAACACAACATAACACAATAAGAATCAGGCAGAGAGTGTGGGCAGGAGAAGGCTTATAACCACACAAGTGGAAGGGGATTGGCAGAGGAGCCCAACCCCACTGTACATTGTGTGGAATAAATGAGAGCATAATGTGGCCACCGCTTCCGTGACAAGGAAATAGAGTAGCAGCCAAGATGAAAGAGCAGCATGGCCAGCATGGGAAAAGCTGCAGAGCAACCGCAAATGGGTAAGCAGCAGTGACAGGAGCGTTCACTGTGACAGCGGCACCGCAAAAGGAACTGAATCTTCGACAGGAATACAGGCACGTCTGTGGTTTGCAGCAGAGAGCGTGGTGTAAGGACGGGACCAGGAACACGCCCATGTCCACGGCCCAGAACGGGGAACGCAGCATGGACTGTGACATTTTTATTCCATGCATCAGATTAACCCGGCTGCATGGCGAACTGATTTTATTTTTATGTACTTGCATATTCAGCTTAAAATAGATACTAACCAATGCATACTAGAAACACCCTTTAAGAACTGCCATCCTGGAGATACTCCAGTCCAGTTGGACAGATTTTTCTTGACCCATCAAATTCAAAAATTAAATAAAAGGTGCCATTTTCACAGGATGGTCTGTGTTATTTATATCACCTGTCAATGGTTTTAAAGAGGTGTTGTTACCATGCTTTTTAATGGAGTCTGTTCTTCACAACAGTTTGAGGCCCACGCTTCCAGTTCAAGCTATGGGTGATTCTATAGCAGTGACTGATATTTCAGCTCTGCTATTCCTAGTTCAGCCTGTTAAAGGGACATTGATGATGGGGGGATTTAACAGTAGGGCACAAAGCTACAGAGCTCTGAAAGATAAAGTTTGCCAGTAAGAAAGATAGATAAGCTCCTGTGTGGCTTCTAAGACACAGCAGGGAGTGATGTCACTATCCTGACCATCCACACCATGGCTGCTAGAGCAGAGAGAGGTGGTTGGTAACACAGAGAAGCTTGTATACACAAGCAGGAGATAAGAACTGTTCTAATGCTGAAAGGAAGCAAAATCAGAACAGCAATGTAATTGGTACTAGTCTTTATTTACCTTCCCCTAAATGCTTAAAGCTAATCAATGTGGTGAGAAACCGCCATTAATGTTATAATAGCTGTATGCCATTCAGCCCTCCTTACTGATACAAGTCAAGAAACTCAGAGCTGAAATTTATATCTCCAGATTAGTACCCCCATGTAGAAGATAAAACCAACTTTTTTCCTATTTTAAATGTTCCCCATTAAAGGGGTTTTGCCACGATGTAATGTTGACGTGGGATCCTCCAAAATGGGAATTTAATCACTTTTCTAAATATGTGTGATTAAAAAATTGCAGTCTGAGAGAGCTACAGGCTGCCTTACCTGCCCTTAGTTACTTAAAAGCTTGCATTAGATACGACCAGGCAGAGTGACAAGAGCTGCTGGCTGTGCTTGCACAGAGCACACTTCTTATCTGATGAAAGGGAGCTGAAGAAGTTTTCAAGGGACTGGGGAAAAATATGTTGTCTTTTGTATACAGAATCCACTAGTTGTAGTGTGATTATCTGAGTAGATCCCGCTTTATCTGATGCAGGGAACCTGAAGGAGCTTTCAAGAGGCTGTGGAGAAGCTGTTGCGTTTGTATACAGAATCCACTAGTTGTAGTGTGATTATGTGAGTGAAAAAATGCACCCCGTCCCTTATGCATGGCTCTTGCTCTGACCAACTCTCTCTCTCTCTCAGCTCAGCCTTGGCTTGTTTACTTTTGCTTCTTAGCAGATAAGGCACGTCCTGGCAAAACCCCTTTAAGCACATTGTCGGCACACTGGCTGAACACACATGGTCCTACTGCTGAGAAGTCATGTCATAAGAATTTGTGCCTTGGGGAGTTCCCTTTAGTGGGGCTGTCTTATCCATTGGGCACACTAAGCAGTTGCCTGGGGGTCCCACAAGCATAGGTCCCCAGGTGTTGACTGTATGTCCCAAAGTGCTCTACACAACGTCATGGGAACATCCAGTTGTAGGCAGCAGGATACCAATATAGCATTCCTGCGATGGGCCTGCAGGAAGAAGTGGGCATGGCTGGGTGTGCTTGGGGTGGTTAGAGGCATGACATGGTGCCGTGTCATGTTGTGGAATGGTTAGAGGTGAAGCCGGGTGTGATGTCATGTATTTGGGCAGGATACACTGCTTTGCTTAGGGACTCATAATGCCATAGTTGCCAACTTTCGAAAATGAAAAAGCAGGAGAATTTAAAAAAAATTTGCATGGACACGCCCATCTTGTTGGTATGCCACGCCCCTTCAAAAAGCCACACCCACTCCACCAAACTGCATAACGGCTTTGGAAGAAAGCCAGTAGACCCCCTTATACCCAGGTAGGCCCCCCCCCCTAACCATATGCCCCTTACAGGGCCGGGAGATCCCCCTTGTAGCCAATAGATGCCCCCTCTGTGCCCGGTAGAGCCAAATTTGTAGCCAGGGGGGTGCCCCCCATTGTTACCAGGTAGTGCCCCCATGTTACCCCGGTGGTGCCCCCATTGTTAGCCAGGGAGGTGCCCCCATTGTTAGCCAGGTAGGGGTCCCCCATTGTTTGCCAGGGGGGGTGTCCCCCATGTTTGCCAGTAGATTCCCACGTTTTGCCATTAGATGTCCCCCTGTTAGCCGGAATGTCCCATCTTTTAGCCAGGGAGTGCCCCCCCTTGTTTGCCAGGGGGTCCCCCATCTTTTTCCAGTAGGCCCCCCCTTTGCCAGGTAATTCCCCTCTGTTGCCAGGGAGATGTCCCCTTTTTTGCAGTAATGTCCCCTTTTTTGCCAGTAGATGCCCCCATGTTCCAGGTATCCCCCTTTTTTGCCAGGGAATTCCCCTCTGTTTCCAAGGTATGCCCCCCCTGTTTTCCCGAGTGCCCCCTCGTTGCCAGGATGGGCCCCCCTGTTGCCCTAGTTTCCCCTCTGTTAGCCAGGAAGCCCCCTAAAGCTTTAAAAAAATAAATAATAAAATCCACTTACCTCACCAGGCTCCTGCAGTGCGGCCACTCCTGCCCGATCTCTTCAGCGCGCAGGGGGAAGTGAGGAGCAGCCGCGCGTCACCCCCCCTGCAGCCGCGCGCACTTCCCCGCGCCGTTGACCTTGTAGGGTACGGCGCACACAACCGGCCCCGGACATACAGGGGAGGGGGAGGAGGGAGCGATCCCTCCTCCCCGCACAGTGAGACCGCGGGTGGGTGAGCGGCCGCTGCGGCCGCGTCACCCGCCTGTAGGAGCGGTCACGCGGCGCAAGAGTAGCGCACCAGCGCTACTCTTGCGCCGCGGTAATTTAAAGGACCCCTGCCGCCTGCAGGCGGCGGGGGGAATGCCAACTCCCCCGGGAGGGCGGGAGGGGACCCCAAATAGCGGGACCCCCCCGCCAAAAACGGGAGAGTTGGCATGTATGCATAATGCTATAAGGACAGTGCTGTCTTGTAGTGATACTATTCTTTTACTTTACTTAGGTTTTTTCCTCTTTTTCATACACACTTATACGCAGTATAAACCATACATGTAAAATGCAGATTTTGTCAGGTATTTTGTTGTGTTGCCTCAGATTTTACCTTTTGCATTTGGAGACTTGTGTGCATTTCAAAATCCATAGAAAGCTTTAAACTACAACAAAATGGCTGTATGTTAATAGTTCTGGAGCTGCACCTCCCAGATTTCCTGCTCTGTCGTGCATGCATATAATATACTGATAATGCTGAGAGCTCAGTTCTGCATGTCAGGTAATTCTCTCTACAATCTGGTCCAAATTGCTAAAATAGAGCAGAGATTGTTTGGGAAGTGCAGCTTGAGCCAATAGCTAAAGAACACATCAGAAAATGTGCCGTTGCCTTGGCACTTTCTGTTAAACCCAGTAACATGCAACCATTTTCTTATTACCTGTAGTGTACAGTGCACACTGGAGAAAAATCAATAGAGGAAAGTCCCTGTATAGATCCAATGGTTCCATTGTAAAATATGAACATTTTCACTTTCTGGTTACATCATGGTGTTATTAGGTCTAATAGTCTGTGTGGATTTTCACTATATTTTTATGACTCAGAGAGCTTTGATTTTCTGATGCAAAGCTTTACATCTTATGAATAGGCAAAGAGCTAAATAATACGTTTGTCATATTTATTTATTTTTCCCCTTCAGTTCAAGGTAAAAAAGCATGCTATACACCAGTGCTTCCTAGAGTACTGATACTGCCCAGTGGGGGATGCTGGAACGATCCAGGGGGCTGTAGTAGCCTCAGGTGCAATTGGCGGGCATTGAATAATAATGAGGTGCATTTATCTGTTGTGTAATATAGGACCACATGTATGGAAAGTGTTTTGGCCTAAGACTGTCCTTATTGCCCATAGCAATCAGAGTGCCCCTCTCATTTCATATAGTGCTCTGAAAAAATGAAAGGGGAGCTCTGATTGGTTGCTATGGACAACAAAGACAGTCTTAGACCAAGACAGTTTTCATACATGTCCCCCATAGAGTTAAAGGGTTGTTTAATTTTTTGCTCATTCGTTATATTTTATATTTATTTAAATTTCTGTTATTAAAACTGATGCCACTTTTACCAGGAAGGGATGACGTTCCGTTCGGCCATTGCTTCCTGCTCTGTTAAGGGTGGTGGGTGGTAAGCTGCTGCTCTGTTAGGATATGGGGGAAGTGTGGCTCCTGCTCTGTTAGGGTAGGTGGGTAGGCAGATCCTGCTCTGTTAGAGGAGATAGGTGGGCAGCTCCTGCTCTGTTAGAGGAGATAGGTGGGCAGCTCCTGCTCTGTTAGCAGAGGCGGGTGGGCAGATCCTGCTGTAATAGGGGAGAGGGAATCATGGCTCCTGCTCTGTTAGAGGAGATAGGTGGGCAGCTCCTGCTCTGTTAGGAAAGGTGGATGGGCAGCTTCTGCTCTGTTAGGATAGGGGGAAGTGTGGCTCCTGCTCGGTTAGAAGAGGCGGGTGGGCAGATCCTGCTCTGTTAAGAGATAAGGAAGGGCGTCTCCTGCTCTGTTAGGAAAGGTGGGTGGGCAGCTTCTGCTCTGTTAAGGGAGATGGAAGGGCACCTTCTGCTCTATTAAGAAAGGTGGGTGGGCAGCTTCTGCTCTGTTAAGGGAGATGGAAGGCGCCTTCTGCTCTATTAGGAAAGGTGGGTGGGCAGCTTCTGCTCTTAAGAGAAAATGGAAGGGGCGTTTCCTGCCTTGTTTAAGAAAGGGGGATGGGTCAGCTTCTGCTCTGTTAAGGGAGATGGAAGGGCGCCTTCTGCTCTATTAGGAAAGGTGGGTGGGCATTTTCTGCTCGGCTAAGGGAGATGGGTAAGCGCTCCTGCTCTGCAAGGGGAGACAGAAGGGCAGCTCTTGCTCTATTAGGAAAGGTGGATGGGCAGCTTCTGCTCTGTTAAGAGAGATGGAAGGGGCGTTTCCTGCCTTGTTAAGAAAGGTGGATGGGCAGCTTCTGCTCTGTTAAGGGAGATGGAAGGGCGCCTTCTGCTCTATTAGGAAAGGTGGGTGGGTATTTTCTGCTCGGTTAAGGGAGATGGGTAAGCAGCTCCTGCTCTGCAAGGGGAGACAGAAGGGCAGCTCTTGCTCTATTAGGTGAGGTGGGTGTTCAGCTCCTGCTTTGTTGGGTGAGGCTGGTGGGCACCTCCTGCTCTGTTATGGGAGGTTGGTGGGGGCAGCTCTTGCTCTGTTAGAAGAGCCGGGTGGATAGCTTCTGCTTTATTAAAGGAGGTGGGTGAGTGGCTCCTGCATTGTTGGGGAATTCAGCTGGGCAGCTATTGCTCTGTGAGAGGAGGTAAATGGGTATCTCCTATACTACTGGATGTGCCTACCTTCTGATCATTGCACAGGTACTAGAAGCAAAGCAGCTAACTGCTGGGCATGCATGCTGTTTAGATTGCAGACGCATCTACTGCAATGGGAGCCATATATCATCCTCCATGAATGGAATGTCACACTTTACTAAGCAGTGTGTGGCTCCTGTATGGTCAAAGGTAGATCTTCAGGTGGTGGTGAGAAATTCTTTTTTTTCTGAAAAGGCAAAATAGGTTTAGGAACTTCTACCATGCACACTTATTCACAGGACATGCCATAGATGTGGGTCCAACTTCTAAAATCAGCATTTATATCCAGAACCCAAGACCACCTTCTATAGAGAAAATAAAGTGAGTGCTATTATTCCACACATAGCCAAAAAAGTTTGCTCCAATTTATTTGGGACACCCATAAAAGTGAATGGAGAGAGCCGCACAAGTGCAGCCACCTCTCCATTCTCGGTGGCACCAAGAAAGATGGAGGTTTAGGAGACCCATGTTCTGGGGTTAGGTACAAGTTTCAGAAGTGGAATCGCATTTGTCAACCATTAACAAAAGAAATCCTGAGGCTGTGCTGTAAATGTCTGAGATGGAAATACTTCTTTATCTTTTAATTATGTTTCATGCTCTCTGCCAGAAAATCAGAGTTGCAAAAATCATAAAGATATATTAAAACATCTTAGGTGGTCAATCAGCACAGGATTTTAGACATATGTACATAAAATAGTGTAAATTGATGAACATTACTGTTAAAGTAAGTTCAAATAATTATCCACCTACAGTTTGCTGGTGTTATTCCTAAAAGGTCCATACTGCTCTATGAATATAATGCTGATAGTACATAAGAAGGAAGGGTGATCTGATCCAACAGTTACATTATTGCTTTTATGCTTTTCTATGGCTCCAATAACTATCCTATGTATCATAACCTTCGCCTCTCACTTGTTCCCATTTTTGTTCTTCCTTTCATTTCTACCTCCTCCTTTCTTCACTTTTTCGTCTTCCCTTTCTCCCTCGCTTCTCTAGTCCTGTTCTTAAAAAAATTGCTCTTAAGCTCAAAGCCTTGTGATACAGAGTTATACCGCTTTGTTGTTTCCACACATAATTCATCAGAAGAGATTCCGCCAGCCTAAGGAGCTATGAATACCCCAACATCACAGGCTTAGCACATAAGGCATGATACAAACATACAGCAGTCGTCTCTCCAAGAATATTAATGAGATGGATCGTTATAGGAATACTTGTCAATTCTATGTATATTCTCTTGTTGCTGAAATAATTGCTCTGCTATTAACTCTTTGATGAGTGTGCTTATGTTCAAGCTACATAGAATGTGTCTGTTGGACGCTGGACATTCTTGCCTAATAAATGTATTCTCCTTTACAGACTGCAGCTAAACATAATAGACCGCAAATCTGCCATTTACCATTTCTTTATGCTAGGTAATTGACTTTTAGTATGGATAGTGACCATAGAAATCGGTAAATATTATTTGACTGGTTATCTAATACCTCCTAAAATATGATGCTTTCTCATTTTTCTTCTTTCATAAATTGCTAAGGTTTTGCTCACACATGCAAGGCCGCCATCAAGAATTTCAAGGCCCCATATAGTCAAAGGGCAACATGTCCGAAAATTGGCGTAGTCGCAGCAGTTTAGGCGCATTTAATCAGTGTAAAGTGCGCCTGAAAGTACGATCCTTTCAAAAATCTGGCCTCTGGTATACCTTGCATAGTAAACTTAAGGCGCATTGCGTTATGGAGGCGCATAGCGTATCACTGCTACTATACACTCACCGGCCACTTTATTAGGTACACCATGCTAGTAACGGGTTGGACCCCCTTTTGCCTTCAGAACTGCCTCAATTCTTCGTGGCATAGATTCCACAAGGTGTTGCAACGATGCTCAATTGGTACCAAGGGGCCCAAAGAGTGCCAAGAAAATATTCCCCACACCATGACACCACCACCACCAGCCTGAACCGTTGATACAAGGCAGGATGGATCCATGCTTTCATGTTGTTGACGCCAAATTCTGACCCTACCATCCGAATGTCGCAGCAGAAATCGAGACTCATCAGACCAGGCAACGTTTTTCCAATCTTCTACTGTCCAATTTCGATGAGCTTGGGCAAATTGGAGCCTCAGTTTCCTGTTCTTAGCTGAAAGGAGTGGCACCTGGTGTGGTCTTCTGCTGCTGTAGCCCATCTGCCTCAAAGTTCGCTGTACTGTGCGTTCAGAGATGCCTACCTTGGTTGTAACGGGTGGCTATTTGAGTCACTGTTGCCTTTCTATCAGCTCGAACCAGTCTGCCCATTCTCCTTTGACCTCTGGCATCAACAAGGTATTTCCGCCCACAGGACTGCCGCTCACTGGGTGTTTTTTCTTTTCGGACCATTCTCTGTAAACCCTAGAGATGGTTGTGCGTGAAAATCCCAGGAGATCAGCAGTTTCTGAAATACTCAGACCAGCCCTCTGGCAACAACAACCATGCCACGTTCAAAAGTACTCAAATCACCTTTCTTCCCCATACTGATGCTCGGTTTGAACTGCAGGAGATTGTCTTGACCATGTCTACATGCCTAAATGCACTGAGTTGCCGCCATGTGATTGGCTGATTAGAAATTAAGTGTTAACGAGCAGTTGGACAGGTGTACCTAATAAAGTGGCCGGTGAGTGTATTAAATGTGCTTTTTTAGGCGCATTACAATATGTCGTGCCCGCTGTATAATGCGCCTAAAAAGGCACATTAAATATAGTAGCAGTGATACGCTATGTGCCTCCATAACGCAATGCGCCTATCAAGGCACGTTACATATACTAGCAATGATACGCTATGCGCCTCGATTGCGCAATGCGCCTTAAGTTTTCTATGCAAGGTATATCAGATGCCAGATTTTTGAAAGGATCGTACTTTCAGGCGCACTTTACACTGATCAAATGCGCCTAGAATCTGCTGCGACAACGCCAATTTTTGGACATGTCGCCCTTTGACTGTATGGTGCCTTAAAAAGTCCTAGTTTTCGTATATATATTACAGTTCATTTATATTGAGAATATGGCCTCCAAACTTTTTTTTACCGCAAAATACACCAAAACCATGGCGCATTTATATTGGGACATGTCGCACAAAGTGTCTGGACCACCCCCTACAACCCACACAAAAAAATGCTTGGGGTGGACAGGGAAAAGCACAATTGGGCCATTATATTTTGGGTTCCGTTTTTTGGCGAATGTACTGTAATATTAATGACATGTTATCTTTACAAATTGGCCAATACCACATATATATATATATATATATATATATATATATATATATATATATATGGCGACATGTATGAATGGAGCTGTGCCAGTTATATCGAGTGTTTTGAGCAAAAAAAACTGCCATAGCCCTGCCTGAGAGATGTACGAACAGTTGTTCTTCAAAATCTGACGCATTCTGCCACAGACCTGACACTTTTTGCATGCACCAATTCTATACGAACAGTGCAACAAAAAAGGTTTTTCCAGCACAGCAGTTAGATTTCTTATAAAAAATACAAAAAGTTTATTGAAGTACGCAAATAAAATCATTCAGCATCAAGCAGTGCAGAGAGTGGCATAATAAAGAGACACACTGTGGTTCCTGCTTACGCATTTTGAGCAGAAGTCATCCGCTCCAGCTGTGCTGGAAAAACTTTTTATGTTGTACAGTTGCTATTGCTGTCTCATGGGACAAGTTTCCGAGCATATGCACATGGAAGGAAAAAGCTGGCAATCTGCTTGTTGCAATTACATAGGGCAGTGTTGTACCAATCCATACCAATTTCATAGTGGCAAGGCTAAAACTAATTTTGGCACAAACACCCTATGCACCACATTTGGTGCATAAATGTGTCTCACAATGGCACACACTTATAAAGTGCTGTGAGACACTTTTATACATACTGATGAATGCTACACTAACTTAGAAGTATGACTGTCGAGGCGGCGTCACTTTTCACACATGTCCCCCATAGGTGTGTTTTATTTGTAAAAAAAAATACATCTAATTTTATTTTTATTTTTTTTGTTCTGCAGCTTCATTTTCTTTGACCTTTTTCCAAGTTGTGTCAGGGCTAAGTTTTACGGAGTTAGCTGTACTTTTTATTTGTATCATTTTCTATTTTAGGGTACTTATGACTTTTTTGCACTTTTAATTCCAATTTTATAGCAGAAATGAGGCAACAGACAAAAATTACATTTTGAACATTTTTATAGCAGCAATATTTTAACTTTTTTATTTGTACAAGTAATAACTAGGGCAAGGTTTATTCTGATTTCATGTCAGATAGGGAAAAAACAAGCATATGTGTATTTTTATATAGTGTATGTAAACTTCTGGTTTCAACTGTATGTACTGCAGTATATTGTCGTTCAAGCGATCCCTTATTATACGTTGCCTCTGGTCACAATTAGTGTAGGTAGGTGGCTAGCCCTTCAATAGAATAAACAATACATCCTGCAAAAGTTTCTGTGCATAGAAAAAGTTTGGACATGTCATAATGCGCAATACATTCCTTTCTCTGGACTGTGAACACGTCTTATGCTTGGCACGATGACTTCTCTAAGTAGAGTTTACCCCTTGTCTGTGCCCAAAACCCAAGCCATGAAACCCTAAATCAAGGAAAATTTACTAAAATGCTTTATCTGCAAGTTGTCTTCTCCATCTGGTGCCAAGTTTTTCTCAATAGAAGTATTGGATCTCTCTGCCCCCACATCAACTACAGATCACCATCAAGAACTGGTATCCATAACTCCTGATCTCTGAGCTCTTTGATTATCTACGTGAAGCCAGAATCTTCACCAAACTTGAGTTGCATGGAGCCTACAACGAATAGTGACGAATGGAAGACCGCCTTCTTGTGATGCCCTTTGGCCTTTGCAAAGCTCCTGCCATCATCCAGGACTTTGTCAATGAAGTCTTCCGATACCTCCTATACATTTGTGTCAAAGTATATCTAGACGACATCTTGATCTTTTCTCCTGATCTCAAGTCTCATCATGACCATGTACGCCTGGTTCTAAGATGTTTACGGGCCAATCACCGCTGCGTGAATACTTGATTGCAACAGCTCCCATCAACCTCCAACGGATTACTCTGGGGAAAACCTTTGTTCATCCAGCCTTAGGGAAAAGGATTCTAAAGTGGGGTCACTAGTCCAAGCTAGATGGCCATCCGGGGATTCGAAAATCTTTATTATTGATCTCACGGCACTAATGGTGGCCTAATCTTGTTCAAGATGTCAAAGATTTTGTTCTCTCTTGTTCCTGTTGTGCACGCAACAAATCTTCTCGTCTCAAGCCCTCCAGACTCCTTCTTTCCTTACCTGTACCTGAGTAACCATGGACTCATATTGTTGTGGATTTTATCATGGATCTACCACCCTCCTCTAATTACACAGTCAATTGGATGGTCACCGATCATTTTTCCAAGATGTCCCATTTTGTGCCATTTCTCTTTAGCTTACCACCCACAATCCAAAAGACAAGTAAAGAGAGTAAATCAAAATCCTCAGGACCTATCTTCGTAATTTTTGTTTCTACTTGTCAAGAAAACTGGTTTGACCTTCTTTCATGGGCTGAATTCTCGTACAACAACCTTGATTCTGATTCTGCAGGACGTTCGCGTTTCTCATGCTTTCTTCATGGTTTATGGGCAACATTCCCACCCTTCTCTCCCCTACCAAACTGATTCAGATGTTCCTGCTGTGGATACCCAGGTCCAAGAAATTTCCTGTACTGTTACAATGTGCAGCACAGTCCCTGCTCTGAACCATGGATGCACTCGTGTCTCTGTCCCCCGGGGCTGCAATTACTCACCCCCACTACTGTTCTGCTCCCACTCGCTGTCTCTGGCCAGTGCGACCATACCCAACTCCCTAGGTTGTGCGCACGCCAACTCTCGAATTTATGAAACAACTCTTAAAGCCCCTCAGCGGCCCTGCACATATGTGTCACATGTTCCATTGGGAATGATGGAAAATTTGCACAGCAAGCTGCAATCTTTTTTCTGTTACAGCATCGGATACCACGGGGGAAAGTCGTCGGAACTATTGTACTCAATAGGATCCATTAGGTGTCAGTGTCCATTGCCAAACGGATCCTCTGCGGTGGATGTTCCGAACTGAACCTCTGATGCACATGTGAAGCCTAAGACAGCTGGGCACATTTATGTGCAGATTAGTGGCCAATTTGTTCATGCTCCATACACTTTTTTTTGCTTGCACAGTCTGTTTTTTATAGTACAGACTCCCTAACCCTCTCCCTCATCCACATTTTCCCCACCCTTGATTGAACTCGATGGACATATGTCTTTCTTCAACCGTACTAACAATGTAACTATGTTAGAAAGCTTTAATTGACATTTAACGCTTTATCGTACCTGTGGCACAGAACGTTATCTCAACTTTTTCAATGCATTTCAATGACTTTAGAGATAGACATATCTCGCTGTAGTTAGTTATCTATGCCAAATAATCTTTGCTACAACTGCATATAGATAGCCAACTGGCCTGGTTTTCTAGCTATTTAAAGCATAGTTCACAGAATTGTGGGAGTTAAAGATATCCTGGTTGGACAGGGTTCTTTGTATGGTCTTCTCCAAGTGTGATATTTACCCTGGGAACATTGCGTCTCAGGGAGGAGACACTTCTCTGGCTGAATGTTAATAGACTCATATGAGCATTTCATTAACTAGCAGTACTGCATTGCAGGATTTCACTCGATACAGTCCAGCTTTCTACAGCCACAGCTGGGAATAGGTTGAGATTCAGCTTATCAGGACAGGTTCAGAGGTGCATGGTTTCCATCTATTGCGCAGACAGCCTTATCTAAAATTGTAAATCATCCGAACAGTCACAAATAGTGCTCATTTTCACAAGGTCTCCTTATGAAGAAGAAACCACATTAAGGTTCTGATATAAAGTAACAGGAGTCTCTGTAGACACCAGCTTGTTCCGGCATTCAACCTAATGAATATTCTTCTAACTCATCCCTCCTTCCTTGTTAGAAATGACTTGTATGATCAGCCAAGCATAGGTGTAATAGAGGATGAGAGGTGAATGATTTAGATGATAGTTATCCAATGAGTGTGGCCACTTTACAGTACTGGATGACAATGAGAAAAGCGTGTTCATGTGTAGCATTGTATTCTTACTTAAGTAAAGGATGCTTGGGAAGCATTTCTTTAGAGGAAGGCTTTCTCATGACCAGTGCAGTTTCTGTTCTGTATCTTCTTTCATTCTTTATGACAGACAAGGGAGACCTGTCAAATTGTTCTCATTAGTTGATGTAATTAGGTATGTTAAAAATGGCTGTCCTTGAGTGCATTCAGTGTTGCCATGGTGACAGTGTAATAGTTCTCTTAGGCCTATGTACCGTTTCCTAAACTTCGTTCAAAGAACATATTTTTCTTCACAAAAGCTCATCAATGCATCTTTCATCCTACAGGAGCACAGTGTATGACACTTTTGGTGAAGATGTAATTCTCTTCTTAGTGTTAGTATTGATGATTTAAAAGCTGTGATTGGCTCCTAGTATACTCTTGAATGTACTGGAAGGTGGTAAATTAACTGAAATGTTACCTTGGAGGCTTTCCACATATTAAAGATGTGTGCAAGCCATTTTTATTCATCAAAGGAACTCAAACTGATAATAATCAATAGGAGAATACAGCCTATGGCACTGCAATGCAGATATACCCCTATCCTGCCAGTCTGTGATTGTGAGCCCCAACAAAGATAACTCGCAGCTTCACTGAACATTACAGGTGACACTGCGTGTGCTATATTATTGCAGAATTCATATACCTGGATGAAAAAAAGAATCAGAACTCAATATACGTTATTTTACCTATGCATATATGATAATCTCAAGTCCTGCAGTAATCATCTGATTAAATCTTTTGTCTTTGTATACTAGATCGCCCTTTCCATATCTCTTCTATCCGTTCTATTCTGTTCCCTGCCTGATCGCTTTTTGCATCTGTATATTTCGTTCTGCTGTGCTCTCCTCCGATTCACCTCTCTTCTCTCTTTCTCTCTAGCTCATGACAGGGGATCCCGAGAGTTGTGTGACTGGAGCTTCACGGACCATGAAGTCAGCGGGATGTTAGAGTCAGTCTCAAAGCGGTAAGAAAAGCTGAGCTCATTTCACCCTCTAGCTCTTTTTCATTTTCCAGTATAAGAAAGATAGATTCCAAAGTCACAAGGAGAAGAATTGTAAAAGCCAGACATCTCAACCTAATATACAGATATTTGTCTGGTGTGCACTTCTCAAAAAAGTAAACCATATGCAGTTTTTTATGCAAAGGTCTTCGTTCTGAATCAGCAAACAATTGCAGAATTGTAATTTTCTAAGACTTGTAAATTCTATCTTTGCATTGTGGTGGAAAATGTGTTCATTTGCACAAATGTTAACAAGCACGATTTAGTGGAGTTGGTAACTTTTTTTTTGGTAAGTTTATGTCAGTCTGCGTCAGAATAGGTAAATTTTTACCAGGGATATTTTTAATATATTGGTATGCCAAATACTTGACAATCATCTTACCTTTACAAAAAAAGCAATGCTCAATCCTAATGCAAAATAACGTACTCTTTATTGGGTGTATGTAGCAATCCTGTAAGATAGTACTTTGCTAGTAGCTCCAGCGTCTTTTTAGAAGTGTGTACCAATGGAAATATATCTAGTGCTTCAGCATCAAACGCTTTCATGAAGTGACAGAGCTTTAGGTGCTGCTCAGAGTTTTAGCAATCGATAACTCTTAGCATTCTCAGATCCCTTTCCCACACCAAAGTGCCTGCCACAAATCTCCCTTCACCAGAGTGATTGTCATCGATCCCTACCGTAGAGTGCCTGGAATGGAGTGCGGAAGTGAGAGGGATTATAACTATGTGGCATACCCAGGACTGAAATTGTTGATGCAGAGAGGGCCTTCATGTATCTGAACTGCTTGTCTCATGGATATGAAATGCAATTTAAATTAAATTAAAAACAGCAAGGTGTGCAATTATTATTTCAACAAAAGTTTCTTGACAGAAAAGTGGACCCTTAGAACTACAATTGGTTTGGCCCAGGCTAATTTGGGGTGCAGAGTCTGAGTTATCTTTTCTCCCTTAATCATTGCAAAGATGTGTCAGGGTATGTTCACACGGCGTAATTGCGGCGCTCATTCATCCGCGTATTTGCGCTCTAATATGGGCGAGATGTGCGCCACAATTACAGCAATCCATTGCTCTCATGGAGAACTATGGATTACGCCTCGTCCCCCCGTGCGTACAATGTCACAGCGCCGCGAGTAATGCATGTCTACGGGGCCGGCGGGCTGACGGCCCCCCCGCGCCGCGGGAGTACACACTGATTAGCACGAGTTCCCGAAACACACGATGTATCGCAGCGCGTACTGTGCGCGCCGTAATACATTGTGTGAACATACCCTTAGAGTAGCAACTATATTTTACTACAGTAAAGGGTCACTTCTTTGGGTGTTGGCCAGCTGGCTATCGCTGGAGAGCAATAATGACTCTCCGAGTTTGGTGAAACAAAATGACTCTGAAAGAAGACCCTCAGAACTTGTTTATTTTATACTGAGGGTGTTACATGAAATCAAATGATTGATAACAAAATGACATTAACGTATAATAGTATAAATACTTATCTCATAATTTAAATAGAATTGGGGCTATTTATAATAAATTAATATTCATTACTACTGTCTGGGAAGAAATCCAATATTTAATCCAAGTAAGGAGGAATTTATAAATCTCTTTATATCGCATAACATTAGCTGCATTTCGTTAGTAAATTCAGGTGGACGGTTATTATGAAGGTCAGGCTAATCAGTGCAGTCGTGCAGAATTCCATAGCAGTGTACATTTCTCATGAAATTTAATCACCTAATGTATGAAAGAAAACTGTTATCACCAACTTGTCCGTAAGCTCAGAAGCTTCAAAGTTACAAATAATGAGAACAAGAACTACTCTGCCTTGAACATGATTCAAAGACAGTATCACAGTTATAGAATTAAAGAACATACAAAATGGAATCACTTTAGGTCTAGTTTATGTTAGTATATACTTCAACACATGCATGGACCTACTGGTCCCCTTCCCAGGTTTGGGTTACCCAGAATAGTCAAAAAATGGTGAAAAGTATACAATGAAAAACTAGTGCACATTCATTACCAGGAGAAATGCTCAGGATATTACAGGTCAGAAGATGAGACAAGGAGATATTATGTGGATAGGAAAGGGGTTAGAACATCAGGTACTAGGCAACAAATCCAAGGAGTAATCCGAATACAAACTCATAGTCAGAATCAAATTCAAGATTAGCAAGAATATGAAACACAAGGATGTAAATTAGCATGGAACTGGACCTCACTGCCTTTTTATGAAGGCAACCTGATGTGACAGACAACTACAACCTAGAGAGTCCAAGATCATTGTCAACCAATAGGGATACGGGCATGAACCAGGTGAGATAAGTAACACCAGTGTTGGACTTGGATGACTGGGGTCCACCACTGAAGTTAATACTTTGGGCCCAGCAGTGAAGTTGATTCATGGGATATACTTCTGAAATTAATTCTTGGGGCCCACCATGGAGTTGATTCTTTGGGCTTACCACTTGAGTTTATTTCTTGATTCACATGACTCTTGCACTCTGCCATTTGCTTTTTGCCTCTTTTTTTATGCCTTTCTCTCTGGAAATCAACCTCAGACCTTCCATGCCCTCGAACTAACCTTGTTTTTTATATACACCAAAAGACTGTTCAAATTCAGTTTGGTTTGCATATCTAGCACAGTAAAATAGAAATTGTCGACACTATTGTTGTCTACTTCTAGTCTTATGGGAGTGAAAATAACTCGACAAATGAAAATACAGATTCATGGAAGTCTTCCTTGGTTTAGAAGTATTTGCCTCAGAATTTGCTTCAGAACTGATAATGGCCAGATGATAAGCATTGGTAAACAAGCTCAACTCAGTAAACATATGATTAAACCATACAAAATTAGGCATTAGAGATAAATGTATAGTACAGGATTTAGCATAATGAAGAGAACTTGAGAAACAGAAAGCTGTTTAGTGGATAGTGAGAAGGAAAACTACAAGTCATGGAGTCATGGAATGATCCCTATGATGAAACTTCCACCTTGAATTATGTCGTAGGAAGAACTGTCTACTTTTTATAAGCTTTTGTTACATCAAAGATCTAGTTTCCGTTTGAAGTGTTACGTGTCCCTTAAAATAAGCGTAACATTTGTATAATGTACTGATAAGTTGGGTCCTCTGTGATTTAATAAGGCAGCTGAAGACTTGATGCTGCTAGCAGAATATAGAATCAGGCAAGCCAATAGAGTGTTGGCAAATCTCGCTGTTATTTGGTAATGTCTCATCTACCCTCAGATGTCTCCTAGAAACATCTCAACAATATGTTTCTACCAGAATTCCATTATTCACTGTGATATGATAGACTCTGTTCACACTGATGCCAATTTTTTTTTGTTTCTGGTGGGTCCATGACAAAACCTTTGGTAACCTAATAATATGAAAACTTTTTTTTTTTTTTTTCAAGGAAATGTATGTTAAAGGGGTTTTCTCATGAAGCAAAGTCCAGTTTATGAGAGTAAGGAGGGTGGCGCTTGGGGTAGTCCTCCTCATTCACTTCTATTTGCGTTCCGCATATAGCTGAGTGCATGCGCTCGGCTATATTCAGGAGTTCCCATAGATGTGAATGAGGAGGACAGCCACCCTCCTTTTTCTCTTGCACGGTCGACCGAGGAACTAGACTTTGCTTCGTGGTAACACCCCTTTAAAAATGTTATGTTAAAGGGGAGTGTTACATCCAAATCTGCACAAACAGTTCATACATGTACATATCAGGCATAAAAGCGTAATGCAATGCACAGATGAACTAGAAAAAGATCAGAAGCTGATCAGAAGCTGACACACTAAAGTGTAACAAACACTCCTGTAATGTCAATGCAGTTTTAAAAGAAAGAAGAAATGTCTCCAACCTGAGAGCAGCAGAATATTAAAACTTATAAATGAATAAAATCCAAACCCTAACCCTAGGTTACTGACACAAAAACTGTTGGCTTCCTTCACTGAGATCTTGGTGACAGGTATCTGTCCACGTACCCCCTAGGGCCACAATGGAGAGTATTCTAGGGGAAATATACCTCTCCTCAATAACACTGCCTGTCACTGTCTTGCATACCATCCCTCTCTGTTAGAGCCTGTACGGTCGAACACTTTTAGCCATCAAGCAATGAGTTCTTGACAGAGCATCGACATTGCCCTGTAGTTTCCCTGCCCTGTGTTCTACATAAAAACTAAACTTTTGCAATGTCAGGAACTATCTTGTGACTCTAGCATTCCTTTCTTTTGCTTGAGACATTCAAGTTAGTGGAGAGTAGTCTTTAATTAGCCTAAAGTGATGACCCAGTAGGTAATACTTAAGGGACTCAAAGGTCCATTTGAGGGCCAAACACTCCCGCTCAACAGTACTAAAAAAATTTTCAGCAGGCATGAGCTTCTCACTTCTTACTATGTGACTGGATACTCTTCTCCATCTATCTCTGACCCAATCCAATGTTAGATGTATTTGTCTGCACAATAAACTCTTTTTTGAAGTTAGGGGGGATCAGGACTGGCCATTTACAAAGGGCCAGTTTTAACAACTGAAACACACTTTCTGACTTTGGGTTTCAAGTAACCATGACGAATGTACTTGCCTCCTCAGATCCATTGGGAGAATTGCTACTGCTATACTTGCATTGTTTGGAAGGAATCTCAGATAATAATCCATAATACCTAGAAAAGCTCTCACTTTCCTTTTTCTTGTGGGTCGTGGCCAGTCCTTTATAGCCTCCACCTTATTGATTTAAGGTTTTATAATACCCCTACCTATGCTATACCCCAGGTACTGTGTTTCTTCCAGACCCAAGGCACATTACTTAGGGTTTGCTGTTAGCCATTGCTTCTCTAAAGGAATTAAGCATTGCCAGTACCTTAGATACCTGTAGATGGCTGTTCCAGTATTCACTAAAGATAATTATGTTGTCTAGGTATGCTGACGCATAACGACGATGTGGTTTGAGAATGACCTTTGAAAGTTTGCCAGAGCCCCATGCAAACCAAAAGGTATGCAGAAATATTGGAATATACCATCTGGCATAACAAAAGTCATCTCTTTGGCTCTATCGGCAAGAGGAACTTGCCAGTACCCTTTAGTAAGGTAGAGAAATATTTGGCAGGTCTTAGTCTCTCAAGTAACTCATCAACCCTTGGCATTGGGTATGCATCGAACTTTGATACCTCATTTAGTTCCTGGAAGACATTACAGAAGCCTAATCAGTCATCCTGTTTTGGAATAAGTACGAAAGGACTTGACCACTCACTTTTTGGCTTCTCAGTCACCTCAAGGTCCAACATTTTTCTAACCTTCTCGGGTATGGCTTGTCTGCTATCTCCTGGAACCTGATAAGGTTTCAAATGAACCTTTACCCCCAGCTCAGAGACCATGTCATGTTTTATGACCTTGGTCTGCCCTGGTAACTCAGAGAACACAATATTGTTTCTCTGTATGAATTCCAGGGTCTCCTGTTTCTGGGACTTGGACAGGGAAGTCCATACACACACCTCTGCGATGACACAATGATGGGTACTCACAGTTGTCATGGTCTCCCTTTATTTTCAGGGTTTAATTAAATTTATAAGATGCAGCTGGTCAAGCTTCCTTTTGTAACCCTATGTCCTGGGTGAAAGCTGTAGTGGTGCAGCAATCAAAGACTGTTAAGATATATGAACTGCTAAAACAGCTAATCCAGGCTAACAGTAACCTCCAGTTGATGACTGCAACCTGGTGAAAAAGTGGCTGCAGCTGGAGGAGTCTACACCTGCACAGTTGGCGGAAAAGGTGGTCCAGACACTTTTACCCAGGCGGTTGCCACTAGCAAATATCCTTTAACCTGTGTGTGTCTCTTTAAATCTGTTGCCCGCATCCAAAACAACATATGTGGAGGTTAGCGTCCAGATCAGGTAGGCAAAGCGGGCTTTCACAGACAAAGACAGTGACATAACGTATGCATTCCAAAGTCCAGGTGCTGCATGGGTTTATTAGAATAATGACACAAAAGTAAAAGGTCTTACCTTAACCCCTTAACGTCTAGGCTCATTTTTTTTGTCACATTCGTTTTTTCTCCCCGCCTTCCCAGAGCCATAACTTTTTTATTTTTTCACCTACGTAGACAAATGAGGACTTTTATTTTACAGGACAAGATTTACTTTCCAATGGTGACATTTATCTACGATAAAATATAGAATTCTAACTGGGGCAAAATGTGGAAAAAAATGTCCTTACGCAATGTTTTGCATTTACAGCGTTCAATCTTCGGTAGAAATGATATATTATCTGTATTCTACAGGTTGCTACGAATCTAGCAATACCAAACATATACAGTTTTCTTTATGTTTTATACCGTAAAAGAATCCAAAAAATTTCTATTTTTGAAATTTGCGCCACAGCGCCATTTTCTGTGACAAATAACTTTTTTTGTTTGGAATTTTTTTCTTCTACAGTGTTCAGCGTACGGGATAAATTAGTTATATTTTAATAGATTGACTTTTTTGGATGTGAAGATACCAAATATGTATAACTTTTTCTTGTTTTTTTTGTCATTTGTAAAATGGCAAAAGGAGGGTGATCTGAACTTTTAATAATTTTTTCTTGTTTTTTTTAAACTTTAAATAAATTTTTTTTTTACTTTAACTTTGAGTCCCCATAGGGTACTTCA
The DNA here is from genome assembly GCA_025379985.1 of Phyllomedusa bahiana. Taxonomy (NCBI): domain Eukaryota; kingdom Metazoa; phylum Chordata; class Amphibia; order Anura; family Hylidae; genus Phyllomedusa; species Phyllomedusa bahiana. Next base: position 71,890 of record JAODAL010004328.1, on the reverse strand, counting down.
CCACTAATGGGCACGATCGTTTATACAGTCTAACGCATTAGGACATATAAAGATGGCGGATTTCCTGGAACAGGAAGTAGGAAAACAGAAAACATGGGGGTGATAGAAGCCTCCACAAGGCTTTCAGGTGCTATTTTAACCATTCGGGAGCTCACAATTTCACCACAGACGCCCTGATTGAAGTAAGGAACGGTGCACTCATTGGTTTAAACGCCATCTTTGCCGCAGCGTCTAAGGGGTTAAACAGAATGTGATGGTGGCGGCTCCATTGCTACAAAGCCGCTACAAAGCCCCTTACTGGTATTAGGATGTACTCATATGTCGGTAAGGGGTTAAGGTAAAACAGAAAAGCCTGCTTGGCTGAGCACTCATAAACAAGAATTTCTCCTGACTAGCTCCAATACAGACGCTGTCTGTTACGCACAGGAAAGGCTTCCCACTTTGCATCACAGTTTTAGCAGTGACCAAACAGCTTTTATGGGGCCTGATACCAACATTACCTGGTACATGGGAGTGGCCTCCCACCCATCACTTTGGCCACTCCAGGAAAAACCAGCCTGGACTAAGCTGCTTGGACAGCTATACTAATAGCTATTAATTGTCAGTAACCTAGGGTTGCTGAAACACAAACTGCCGTCTTCCATCACCGAGATCAGGCATCTCTGTAACAGATATCTGCTCATGTACCAACTTAGGCCACATAAGAGAATATTCTAGGGGAAATATACCTTCACTCAATAACGCTGCTGGTCACTGTCTCAATTAAGCAGAATGACCGTTTTGGCCAGGGGTGTTGTTAGGGTCCCAGAACATCTGGGGCCCGGGCCCTTTGTGTTTTGCTCAGTAGGGCGGGGTTCAAACGCAATTTTTCGCTCCACATTGTGAGCTGCGGATGTGGTTTTAAAGAGAAAAAACATCTGTTCCTGTCACTAATTTTCTGCATATTCCACATAGCTCCTGTCCATCTCCTCAGCAGTCACTGTACAATGGAAATCAGCCATGACAAATTTGCATTTTCAAAACCTCTCACCTACATATGACAGTGTAATACCCCTAAATAACTCACCAAATAGTCCACCGATACATGGAGCAAATAGACCATGCAAATAAATGTTACTAAAAAAACTCCTACAGAACCAAGACCCAAAACTATTACTACTTAAGGCTCAAATAATCCTGCCAGACCCTGACCAAACGCCACCACCACAGGTGACTATCAGCTGTACACAGGCTCTGAAGACATATATTACCTCCATATAGTCACCATATAGTGGTAGATACTATTCATATTTAGATGCTCTGCAGAAATATAAGGGTTTACACTGCAGTTACATTTAGTGACTCACAGGAGACATCACTTCTGATCAGCGTCGCTCACTTTCCCTTTTCTTCTCCATCCGTTTCACACCTTCATGCTGATTTCTCTCAGCCAATACTCGTCCCTGCAGATTTGCACACAAATATCTTAGAATCCTCACATTTCCAGCAACTCCTTAATTATAGGCATATAAGTCCCTCAGGTAGCACACTCCTCTTCTGGCTGACACTCATCTTCAATCCAGCGTTCCACCAGCAGCTCCTCGGGCGCACAGCCTATGACGGGCTGTGCGCCTGAGGAGAGGCAGCGGCGTGATGACATCACTTTATCGCGTCGCTGCCAGCCTAGCAGCACAGGGCCGCGGCGGGTCCGCAGCGCTATGATTACCCGGCGGCCCCGCAGTGTCGGACCTGTGCCTTCTGGAGGATCCAGCGATCCTCCGGTGAGCCGATCCGACACTGTCTGTGGAGCAGGGAGCGCTCGCTGAGCTCCGCAGAAGCCCTCAGCTGCATGTGCCTCCAGCGGACGCTCCAGGAGACCGGCGGTGCTCCAGGCCCACGGCAGCGGCCTGGAACCCGGGAGGTTCGGGGCACAGCAAGTTTTATCTGGGGCCCGAGCCCCGGACAAAACAGCCTAGCGACGCCACTGGTTTTGGCATAATGTCAAACTTTGAAAAAACTCTTTGTAAATGCCAGAAAAGTTATCCACCAGTCTAAACAGGCAGGCCTTAAAAGGGTTTTCCTTTGTTGTGTTGGTCAGGGGGTTTCTTATCTCTTATCTTTTCTCTAGCAATTGACTTTGTTTACTTAGATAAATGAAAAACTTTCACTCTTTAGAGCTATACAGCTTTGTACAGTTCACTTTATAAATCTTCAGCAGTAACTGTAACAGAAATAGCTAGGAACAGCAGATCTGATTTGTCAATCACTGCTATACACTCTTCCACAGCCTGAACAGGATGTGTGAGTCTAAAGCTGGCTTTGGCTCTCTTAAACTGCATGTCCAGAAAAAGGAAAAGATAATGCCAGCTGTGACACTATAAGTGGTATGCAAGGAAAACAAACCCTTTGGTGGGAGGCATGCCCAATATAGCAAAAAGAAAAAAAAATTTCCAGCAAAACCAAGCATGTATAAAAATGGAAAAAACTTACATACCAGACAAAAAAAAAATATGGTCGCCCCCACTGGCACGTTTTGAACACTGAAGTTCTTAATCGTAGCAATGGGGGAGGGCAAATATCACAGTTTATATACAAAGCAAGTACAAACATAATTAGCAGCTTACCCTGGTTCAGCTCCTCCCATGGCATCCACTATCCGGTGCAAACAGTGGCAACATGAAAATGCATCCAGACATGTGGTGCAAGCTTCTCCTTGTTGCCATGACAGACAGGGACCCCTATCTGCACGGCAAACATCACAAACCCCACTTCAGTCGCAGATTGGGCATTTTATACAAGCATTATTCTTGGATAATATATGCTTGGTTTTGCTGGAAAACATTTTTTTTCCTTTTTCTGTGGTGAGGAAACCCCTTTAAGGATAATAATCCTTGATGTGCCCAAATGAGACTGCAAAAAATCAAAAACATTCTTCCAGAAATTTTGAAGGCTTACCGTAGTTTCCAAAACAACCCATCACGGCCCACAGGTATATACACTCGTCTGAGTCAAAGGTCTTAGTTCAGACAGTGGATAGCAATGTATGTTTCCCACATTATAAGCATTCAGGGGTAAGATTAGTACAAAGACTTCTTAAGTTAATACTAGTACTCTTGCCAAGCATAAAGCTAGAATGATTTAGGTAGATAATTTTGTTAATAGGTTAGTGACTCATAGTTACTTGGGCCCTTTTAATATTTGGGATTAAGGCTACTAGGGCAACTTCTATAGTGGTTTAGTGGAGACAGTTTTGCAGGTTGTAACTATACAGTGTTAACAGTTTGTAGGAAATGGGAAAGCCATCAGTATCGAGAAAATTTCCTTGGGTTTTAAGCAAATTGAGCACCAAAACTTTTTATTATCAACTCCAGTTATATCCATGTCCAATGAGACCATAATATATAGCTTGGGACAGCAAAGACGAGTTCAAAAGTAGGAGGTTATTGACCATAGAACCTTCAACATCTTAAACAGCCACAGCTGAAGGCAGGGTCCTTTCTTCTCTAGCAAGCAACATCAGCAGGTATCTATTTTTATCACTCTAATCAAATACTTAATAAAACCTATACAGGAGCTTCAGCCAACAACAACTTAGTCAACTGAGGAGAAAATATAAAGGCAGAGTTGTTCTCTAGGGTAGAGCAAGCTATATAGGTGATATTTCCAATGCAAGCCTGTCAGCCAAGAGCATCTTCTTTCATTCAAAAATGGCAGCTATAAAAGATTTACTACTAAAGGTCTTAAAGGCCTCCATACTAAAGCATTGCCCCCCAATGAATTTCTGCCTCCATACTGGTGTTCTGATGAACCTTTGACTAATCCAAACAAAGACAAGTCTCCAAGGGGCATGTGTATCACCTGGTCCAAAGTTTAGAACCAGCTGGAGGGCAAATGGTCTTAAATGGGGAGATAAAGCACATTGCTAACAAGTGCAAGAAATGCAGCACAGCTGAAACATAGGTCTGTGCAAGTTACAGCGCTATGGGTGCTTTCACACAGCGCTGTTTTGGTGCAGTTTTAACTGCACTCCAATTATGGGTGACATGTATGATAGGGCTTTCTGCCTGTTTTCAGTCGTATGCTGCGCCTCACTGTGCCGACTCCGCTGTCGGACGCTCAACTGCGATGTTAGGCGCAAGCTTCACCACTTTGGAATGTGCCGAACATGAAGGGGCGTGCTGTGGACGTTCTGGGGCGGGACGCAACAGATTCTTTTTCTCCGACGCATGTAGGAATGCCGGTCGACAAAGTGAGGCGCATTGCAGCTCCGACAGGCAGACCTAGTTCAATGTGGTCTACCTGAGTCGGAGGAGGCGAAGTGAAGCTACAACTTATTGTAATGGGGCAATACAATACAGTTACAACAGTACAATAATAAAAGAGTTGTCTATAAAATGAATTCATTAATAAAGATAAATATCAAAGTTGTATAAAAAACGAATTCAATGTATTAAAAAATTGATCATTTAAAATTAAAGGAAATATATATATATATATATATATATATATACACTCACCGGCCACTTTATTAGGTACACCATGCTAGTAACGGGTTGGACCCCCTTTTGCTTCAGAACTGCCTCAATTCTTCGTGGCATAGATTCAACAAGGTGTTGCAACGATGCTCAATTGGTACCAAGGGGCCCAAAGAGTGCCAAGAAAATATTCCCCAAAACCATAACACCACCACCACCAGCCTGAACCGTTGATACAAGGCAGGATGGATCCATGCTTTCATGTTGTTGACGCCAAATTCTGACCCTACCATCCGAATGTCGCAGCAGAATCGAGACTCATCAGACCAGGCAACGTTTTTCCAATCTTCTACTGTCCAATTTCGATGAACTTGGGCAAATTGGAGCCTCAGTTTCCTGTTCTTAGCTGAAAAGAGTGGCACCCGGTGTGGTCTTCTGCTGCTGTAGCCCATCTGCCTCAAAGTTCGCCGTACTGTGCATTCAGAGATGCTCTTCTGCCTACCTTGGTTGTAACCGGTGGCTATTTGAGTCACTGTTGCCTTTCTATCAGCTCGAACCAGTCTGCCCATTCTCCTTGACCTCTGGCATCAACAAGGCATTTCCGCCCACAGGACTGCCGCTCACTGGATGTTTTTTCTTTTTCGGACCATTCTCTGTAAACCCTAGAGATGGTTGTGCGTGAAAATCCCAGGAGATCAGCAGTTTCTGAAATACTCAGACCAGCCCTTCTGGCACCAACAACCATGCCACGTTCAAAGGCACTCAATTCACCTTTCTTCCCCATACTGATGCTCGATTTGAACTGCAGGAGATTGGCTTGACCCTGTCTACGTGCCTGAATGCGCGGAGTTGCCGCCATGTGATGGCTGATTAGAATTAAGTGTTAACGAGCAGTTGGACAGGTGTACCTAATAAAGTGGCCGGTGAGTGTATATATATATATAGTATGTATATATATTATATATATATATTATATATATATATATATATATATATATATATATATATAAAGATCTCCAAAGAAAGAAATATCAGCTATAAAAGGACTTAAAAATACGGAGAAATTTAAATTAATTTTACATTAAATAAGCTAATGATGATGTTGTACTGATGTTAATTTTTGTCCTTTTTAAACCAAAAATTTAAGATGTATTTTTGCTTTTTTCACCTTTTATTCTTTTTAGTATATACAGCAAGAGCCAGCACAGCACATACATCCGTATTTTCCATTGGTATCAATTGTAAGATAATTGTTCATTATTTTAGGCTTATTTGGTGATATATTTGTGGATGTAAATACGTCCATAAATACGACCCAAACTAAGCCCTAGGAACATAGAAATCCTGCTTGGAGGACCACAGGTCCCAGCAATACCTGGCTGTCTGCTCTTGCTGTATAACCTAAATAGAATAAAAGTGAAAAAGCAAAAATCATTTTTTCGCATCCTAACATTGTTTTACATGATTTATCGCTGATTTCCAGCCTGTCTCTAAACTTGATACGTTAGGTGCATTTCTTATGCGCCCAAGTTCCGCAATGCGCCTCACACACAGGCGAGGTGCAGGGAACTTTACTCTGCATTTAGGAGCACACTTTGGGCGCTGACATACATCAGGCGCAGCTTTCATGAAAAAAAACGTGAAAACGGGCGCCGATCTTCATACATGTCGCCCTATGTGCCTTTATTACCAGCAAGCTTTTTTTTTACTTGGCTAAACTGTTTGGAAAGTGAGGAATCAATTAGTGTGTTGGTAAGTGTGCTGTCACACAGTGCGTTTTTGGTGCGTTTTTGAAGCGTTTTTTAATACGTTTTTTGTGCAGAAAGGTACAGCAATTAATGCTGTACATTGCGGCACAAAAGAACGTGACAAAAATCGCAGTAAAAAATTTTGCAGCGATTTTTGTGCAGCAATGTACAGCATTAATTGCTGTGCCTTCCTGCACAAAAAACGCACCAAAAACGCACTGTGTGAAAGCACCCTAAACCACAAGACCACAAACACAGTAATTGCTTACTTACTTGAAACACCCTCCTGAACAACTTAGACAAATGAAAGAAGCTTGCTGGTAATAAAGGCAGTTTCATGGGAGTGTAGTTAAAACTGCACCAAAACTGTGTTGGGTGAAAGCACCCTATGTATGAAGGAGTGAGAGAAGTGAGAGATAGCCCGTTAGTGCCTCATCCTCCACATCTCCTGGAGTAAAAAAATACCCAGTTTGGTAACTGAGGTGTGGGAGGGTGCTACAATCTAAGTTATAGAGTCTGGATCAAACATGAGAACTCTGACAATATCATCATACATAACTTGGAGATTAACAGCAGGGGGTATCTACTATATATGTTAAACAGGTTTTAAAAAGTCCACTTATACTTGCAACAAGAACCAGCTTTTACCTCTACCAGGTGTATATTGCCATTTAGAAAAGGGGGAAACATTACTCATGCGTGCAATCAGTGTAGTCACCCCTGGCAGAAAACACAACTGAAATTCATAATATGGGATGCTATTAAAATAAAAATAAAATAAAGGCTAATGTTGCCCAAGATGTCACAGTGTTTAAGTTGTCATATTTATAAAAGTACAATTGAGACAGGGTATTAAAAGTGCCATAGAAAATAATATATCAGTCACTAATAATTATAAATTGAGCTGCCTTAGTTACTAATATTTTGTCCTACCCAACCATAATTATACTATGTATCACCCATAAAAGCTTGTTTCAGTGTAAGCACCATAGGGTCCTGCAAGTATGTCTCCTACAGAAACCCACCTGCCACCCTACTTGAAGCACCTGCCTTGCAACACAGCTAAACCATAACAATAGTGAACAATATATACTGTAGAAACAAATTAGTGAGGTCGAACTGATCTACAAAGATAGCATAGTATAACTACCCTTACCCCTAGATAGATATATGTGAACAGGGCCTTAGTAAGGCTTGAAATACACATATATGTGTGCAGAAATTTGTGTAAATTCCTCCACTAAACCATGTCTTGTTCTATTTAATTGGAATCTGTGTGTGTAGTTTATAGCATAGATTATCCAGCAATATTCATACAGCATTTGTAGTTTGCAGCTAGGTGAGCATAGAATAACACAGCAGACCGGACTCCGGGGGAGTTGCTAAGCAGTTATATCAGGTATGCACCCTGGATTTAATGGTTGCTGCCTCAAACTCTCATGATAAGCTGCCGGCACTGGTTGTTATAGCTACAGACCTGGCTTCTACTGCAGTGTAGTAGAAGCCAGTAAACACTCCCCTGAAATAAAAATTAAGCCAAGAAAACAGGACTGAGGTCAGATGAATCAATGTTGTGAGACAACCCCTTTAACCCCTTAAGGACCCGGCGTTTTTTTCTGTTGACACGTTCGTATTTCCCTCCTTGCCTTCCCAGAGCCATAACTTTTATATTTTTCCACCTACATAGACACATGAGGGCTTTTATTTTGCGGGACAAAAGGTAATTTCTAATGGTGTTATTCACTATACTATAGTATATACTGGGAAAAATTCCAAGTGGGACAAATTGTGAAAAAAAACAAGTATTTTCGCCATGTTTCTGGGTGTTTTGCTTTTACGGTGTTCAATCTTCGGTCAATACAATGTGTTATCTGTATTCTACAGGTTGAAATGCATCCGGCAATACCAAACATGTAGAGTTTCCTTTATGTTTTGGTACTGTAAAAAAATTCCAAACTTTTTCTATTTTTGAAATTTGCGCCGTGGCGCCAGTTTGTGCGACCAATAACTTTTTTGTACTAACACCTACGGACGTCAGTTAGGGAGCATTTTTTGCAGGCCGAAGTGTACTTTTTATCGCTAGCAGTTTGGAATACATGCAACTTTTTTGATCACTTCTATTCCATTTTTTAAGTGACGTAAAATGACCAAAAAACGCAATTTTGGTGTTTGGATTTTTTTTTCTTCTACGGTGTTCAGCGTACGGGATAAATGATGTTTTTTTTTCATAGATCGGACTTTTTCGGACGCGGCGATACCAAATATGTGTAACTTTTTTATTGTTTTTATTTGTAAAATGGGGAAAGAGGGGTGATTTGAACTTTTAATACTTTTTTTTTGTACTGTAAAACTTTATTTATTTATTTTTTTTACTTTAACATTGAGGCCACCTATGGTGCTTGACCACTAGGTGGCGTGATTGTCAATACAGTCTAATGTATTGCATAGGCAATGCATTAGACTGTACCAAGATGGCGGTTTCCCCACTTCCTGTCTGCGGACTGAAGTCGGGCAAACCAGGACATGGAAGTGACAGTAGCCTTACCAAGGCTCCCCACTGCCATGTCCGGGGGACGGATCGCTGCAGCTCTGCTGCGACGGTGCCGATCACCCTCAAGATCGGTGCGGGGCACCGATCTTAATTCATTCAGACGCCGCGGCCATCTTTGCCGCAGTGTCTGACAGGTTAAACAGTGCGGGCGGGCGACGCTGTCCGTTCGCACTGTAACGGCCGGGTGTTAGTGGTGATTAGCGGAGCGATCCCCCTGCAAAGCCCGTTATGGACCCTGGGATGTACTCATACATCCAGGGTCCTTAAGGGGTTAATGACCAACTATATTTTTTAGTTTTTGTCTCCTTGCTTTCAACAGTCGTAACTTTTTTATATTTTAAGTGACACAGTTGTATGAGAACTTGTTTTATGCGTGAGAATTTGTAATTTTAGGGGAGTAGTTCAAGTTTACAAATAAAGTTCTGCAGAATTTTTTTTTTTTGCAGCATGAACATAAAAAAGTGTTTGTCTGCATATCTGTAGGTTTGTTTTTTGTAATGTATGCAAAATATTTTTTTAATTAAATATTTTTATTTTATTATTTATTTTATTTATTTTTTACACACATTATACGCCAGAATCTATGAATATGTTCTACAGCGGGTCATAGATTTAGCACTTTGTAGCTAGAAAGTGCCAATTCTGGCTCATGTAAACCACTTTTAAAGTGCTCTACCTGTTCCTGCAGGATTTGCCATTCCAAAGTAATACATGTGTAGCTTTGTACGGTTGTAATGTGACACGCCTCCATCACCCCCACCTAATACTGGAGTGTGCCTGGTTAAAAATCTAGTGAGTGGGGCCGCGCCAGTTTTCAGACTGAAAAGACGCCAGACTTCTGCTGCCGCCCCGTACATACATGTCACCCTTAGTTCCCTTAGGGTACGTGACCACTAGGGGGCTCGACCGTTTGCATATAAAAATACAGAAGGATGTACCAAAATGGTTATTCTATTACCTTCTGCTTGGGGCAGGAAATAGTAAAAACATTAACATGGGGCTATGAAGCCTTCATTAGGCTTCCAGTTGGCATCCCAAATGCCTCAGTGTCTAAAGGGTTAAACAGCATGGATTGGAGCCTGCTACATTCCCTGCTGTTAGATATGGTTATACGCTGTAATAATCAACCAGCACCCAACACCTATAGAATAGAATCAGAGAGGGAGCCTGTTCAATACAACCTTACTGGCATTATGACGTAACAATACGATTAAAATCAGTAATAATATTAAACGTAGAAGTCTCGGTTTAGACCCAAAGCATAGGTGTGTAGCTCTCAGAGTAGTAGACAGCCCCACCATTGAGGAGGTGCTATATTTATTGTGCTGGAGGAAAGAAAATAGTAAAATTGTGCAAACAGAAGGCAGCTCACCAAGGGACCTATAAAATGAGGAAAACCACTCTCTCCTTCACTTACACGTTTCAAATGTGCTGAGAAAACAAGAAGCGCACTTCGTGCATTAACTTTCACACATTTCAGAAATCAGTAAAAGACTTAGAACTGCTCACCTGAATGGGTTGTACAAGAATGGTACGACACATTCAAACCGCAAGTAGACTGCGCTGGGTCAAAGAAAGGTCCAGAGCTTTAGACTCTTTAGTGACTTTGTTTCTCTTTTCTCTTCTCTTGTTTTCAAAACAGCTTTTTATAATACTTGTACTGTTCGTTATAGTGTTAGTATACCGTATGTTATTTGATTGTATATTATTCTTTTGAGATTTATTTAAATATTTTATCGTATGTTATCTACGTTGTTTACATTATCGATGCACCTGCGCGGTTTGTTTGAAAAGTACACTGGGAGTTGTTTTACTTCTCACACTAGCCTGATGAAGCAGATCATGTGTGTCCGGTGAAACGCATAGCTTGTTTTTACCCTTTACTTTGTAAGTAATAAAACAGACACATTGGGCAACATGTATGAAGATCGGCGCGTCGGAGCGCCCGTTTTCACCTGATCTAAAGTGAAAGCTGCGCCTCATTTATGTCGGCGCCCGAGGTGCGCTCATACATGCGGTGAAAAGTTCCCTGCGCCTCGCCAGTGTGTGAGGCGCAGTGCAGGACTTAGGCGCAGAAGGACTGCGCCTCACCTGGATCAAAATGGCTCGTAAGATTAACCACCCGAGGAGGTGCGCTCATACATGCGGTGAAAAGTTCCCTGCGCCTCGCCAGTGTGTGAGGTGCAGTGCGGGACTTAGGCGCAGGAAGGACTGCGCCTAACATGTATTACAATTCGAGACAGGCTGGAAATCAGTGAAAAATCATTAAATATGTTAATAAATAGCAAAAATAGTTGTCTTTCAAATGAATCAATGAATAAAGTGAAAAATCAAAGTTGTCTAAAAACGATTAATTGTATTTAAAAAGTGGATCATTTAAAATCAAAGGAAAAATATATAAGAACGCAAAAAAAATCTCAGCTCCGTGAGGCATGGAGTATGATTCAAAAAATCTATAATCAAACTGTACATGGCAGAAATAAAATGATAAGACTCACGAAGTTGTACCGATCTCTATATAAAATGAACAATAATATGGATGTAACGAAAATAAACAAATAAAAATGAATTCAATGAATTCATTTTTATTTCTTTATTTTCGTTACCCCCATATTATTGTTCATTTTATATATACATCGGTACAACTTCGTAAGTCTTATCATTTTATTTCTTCCATGTACAGTTTTATTATAGATTGCATTAGAAAACCCATAATCACTCGCTCTCCCATTGGCCCAAATATTCGCGCCTCTTTTAACTGAGCCAATCACAAACAGAGCTCGCTCTGCATTTCTTTTCCACATAGAACTCTATGAGATAAGTAGCTCACCCGCTGATTGGCTAAGCAGGACGAGCCCCTCTTCCTCCCAACCAATCACAGTACTAGAATATTTCCCATAGACAGTAATAACTTTTAGGGCGCACTTCGATCGCTCCCTTCTTGCTACACTCGAAATCGACCCACTACATATGATTGGTGGATTCATATCTGCCGCCTGGTCTCAACCAATCAGCTCTTTTCTGCCTTTTTTACTGTATTTTGAACTGTCCCTCCTTTGGATTTCATTGGTCAATACTACTCCATAGGTTATAATGGTTCACTGTCGCTCCTATTCTGATTGGCTGGTTTCTTACAGAATTTGAATTACTGTATTTCCTGGCAATTTTCTATATCACAATTCCTGATTTAGCGCCGGTGACGACTACAAACGCGTTGTTAGTGATTTGAGTGATGTCTGTTTTTAGAAGGCTTTAGCTCTTTTTCAGATGTTTTACACCTAATAAAAACGATTTTTGGAATCATACTCCATGCCTCACGGAGCTGAGAGCTGATATTTATTTCTTTTGTGATCTTATATATTTTTCCTCTAATTTTAAATGATCCACTTTTTCAATACATTTAATCGTTTTTAGACAACTTTAGTATTTATCTTTATTAATGAAATAATTTTATAGACAACTCTTTTTTATTATTGTACTGTTGTTACAGTCGACCGAGAGCACATTTTGCCCCATTCCATTACGTTCTAGCTTAATTTTGCCTCCTCCAGCTCAGCTCAGCTCACATTCAACGAGGTCTGCCTGTCGGAGCTGCAATGCGCCTCACTTTGCCGACTGGCATTCATGCCTGCCTCGGAGTATTCGAATGTGGTGCGTCCTGCCCCAGAACACCCACACCGCGCCCATTGCACGCCCCTTCATGTTAGCCGCAGCCGAAAGTGGCGAAGGTTGCATCTAACATCGCATCCCTGCGTCCGACAGGGGATTCGGATCGGTGAGGCGCAGTTTTCGCCAAAAAACAGGCGCAACTCCCGATCATACATGTTTGCATAGGTCCTAATGCCTGTTTATTTTATTCTCTGGATCGCTGCTTATTCTGTTTTTTCGGCGTGCTATCGTATTGGTAAGCGCTTTTTGAATCACTAACAAGTATATTTCTGTGATTATTATGATTTTTTTAACTGAATGTCCTGACATTGTTAAACTGAGGTATAGTTATTGCACACATAATCATGGCCTTGAACAAGCTCACTTAAAATCCCAGTTTAGACACAGTGCACACATTTACTAATGCAGATTGCACAAAACTACTGTCTTACATGCTTTGTACATTTAGGGCAATATGTAAGAACGGGGCTGTGCCAGTTATCTGCTGTCAAAAAGCTTTAGTAGACCTATAAATGTATAAACAGTAGCATTCCAAACATTGGCGCGATGTGCGCCGGCACGACACTTTGTAATGTGCCAAAGATTTGGGATGTTTTGGGGGTGTTGCACCACATTCATAGAATTAGATACATTTATTATTCTTTGATGCCAAATCTAGGCGCAGAACAGTTAGAACAGTCAGACCAGGTTAAAGGTGGTGCCTGAGCCAGACTTGTCACATTTGCACTACACATTTGTATGTATGACCTGCAGAAGAACAGGTTCATACATTCTGGCACATTCTACACTGCCTTAAAGCTATTTAGAACTGGGCTGTTAGCGCCAAAGTTCATACATGTCACCCTTAGGGCCACATGTATGAAAACTTTTTCGGTCTAAAACTCACTTTTTTGCCCATAGTAACCTATGGGTAAAGTGAGTTTTAGACCTAAACAGTTTTCAAACATGTGGCCCTTAGTGTGCATGTTGACACGCTTTTTCACATGTTTTGTGCCTTGTCCGACAAAGAGGTGTGACTTAGTGGCAAAAGCATGGCATATCAGAAAAGGGTTTATTATGTGCTATCGTATGAAAAAAAAATGTCATCATTTTGATGCAATCATTGCCATTAACAAATTATTGGTGTAAAGTTAGACCACAGTGTGTAAGCATTTGCCAAATTTATCATGAAGCACGAGAATAAAAATTTGGTGCATTCCTAGACTGTCTTAAGTTCACACTCTGTAAGTATAAGACAGTTTTAGTGAATCTGCAATAGTATTTTCTCAAGACAAACCTAGTACTTGTATTATATTCCTACGGAAGCAGTTTGCTTTGTTGTAATGACTTGAAATGTGCAATAAGACATGTAAGCAAAGCAATGTACCATAATTTGTTTTTTAAATTCTTGCTTAATATTCAGGAATAACAAATACACATAACACTTAGATTTCAAACCATGAAAGAAAATTTCCAGATTCCTCCATTACACTGAGCTGTAGATAAATATCTAATATTGATTTAAGTTATAAAGTAATTAACAAATTGGCTAGCTGGTGATCATTAAACTTATTACAGTTGGGAGCTATACAGCTTTTGAGAATTACTCCATGCTCGTGTTATATAACGTGTCAGTCAGAGATCTAGTTATGTGGGTTTCAGGGAACAATGGAGCACAGCTGGTATGCTGAGCAGAAGAAATGAATGCTTTCCTAACAGGTTTGTCACATAGATGGTCTTGTATACACTTTAATAGTATGTTAATCATAGTTGAGAGAAAACAAATTTGAAGTGTAAATGCTTCCATTTCATATAAGCAGGTGGAATACATTTAAAAAAAAAATTGAGTTATACTGTTACATGATGTGTGTGTGTGTGTGTAAGAAGATTATTGAGTTTTTGTGAATGATTGTAAGATAATGATTAAAGATGATTAAAATCTTAGAATTGTGTACCGTTGTATTATTTCATAACTAACTAGTATTTTTTACATCATTAGCATTGGTAAATGCTGTAGAAGCATAACCTTTAAAGGGGTTTTGTCACGAAGTAAAATTGACGTGGGAAGCTTGCAAATTAAATAACAAACATTTTCACCATTCATTATTATTAAAAAATCTGCACCATTTTTGTTTTAGCTGCTCCTTTAGGCCCCGTTCACACGGCTTATTCACGCCGGATTTGCGAGCCGGATTGCGCTCGCAATTCCGGCGTGAATAAGGGGCGGAAAGCGGGGCGGGAGCGTGGCGGGGGAGCAGCCCGCCGGCCCCATAGACAATGCATTATTTACGGCGCGTCCGCGCCGTAAATAATGTGCATGTCACTTTCTTCCCACCCGGCGGATTCGCCGAGCGGGTAGGAGCGACGGAATCCACTGTTCTCTATGAGAGCAGTGGATTACCATAATTACTGCGACGGATTGGCGCCGTACTGCAGCGCAAATCCGGCGCGCAGTACGGCGCCAATCCGCGCCGAAATAAGCCGTGTGAACACGGCCTGAGTGATCCATTGATTACAACTCGTCTCCAGGGGATAGGACCAGGGCTGAGAGCTCCTCAGTCCTAGTCGCACATGCTCAGACATCACTTCTCCTCTGGAGCAGCTACTGAGTGTTCAAACCCCAGGTGCTGTCACTCTACTCCCGTCCTCTGTGCTCCCTAGTAATTAGTCAAACAGTGCAAATAAATAAAAAAGAAACCTCAATCAGGTCTGTGCATTGATAAAGAGAAAAAAAATCCACAGGTTTGTTTCCTGCAGGGGTTTGAACCTAGGACCCTTGTGCTGTGGAGCAAAACCATGACCTCTCAGCTACTCACAATGCTTTATATAAACAGACCTTTCTTTGACTACAGAGAGGAAGGCCTGGTGATGTCATCCTGCTGGGTCACATGATCTGCAACAAATCACACACGCCCCCCCTTCTGAGCACACAGAGCTGAAGAGCTGGTTGCAGGAGGTAGGAAATGAGATTGTGGCAAAACCCCTTTAAGGATTTTTCCCAGCTGGCTGTTTTCATAGAACCTACTTTTCTCCCCCTGCCTCAGGCTCTTAGGGTATGTTCACACGGCTTAAATTGCGTGCCGCAATTACGGTAATTCATAGCTCTCATGGATTACGCATCGTCTCCCCGCACGTACAATATGATCCGGGGTCGGGGGGAGAATTGACATGTCAATTGTTCGCGACACTTACATGCCGCTGACAATGCATGTCAATGGTATCGCGACCCACCCCCCCTACTTTGTAATTACGTTCTGATCAGTGTGTGGTTCCAAAACACCCATCGTATTGTAGAGTGTACTATGTGCACCACAATAAGCCATGTGAACATACCCTTATTTTCTGTTCAGAGTGTGGATGACTCTTCTAACTTCAACAGTGACTATGCTTTCTAGCTGTGCCTGTTGAAGGGATATTAGTGATGGTGGGGTTTTGACAGCAGGACACAAGACAAATGAGCTCTAAAGAGTTACAATTTGTCAGTTAATAGTAAGAACAAGCTTTTGTTCTGCTGATAAGATACAGCAAGGAGTGATGTCACCATCCCGGACAGGGCTGCTAGAACAGAGAGAGGTGGTCGACAGAAAACTTTCTGTAAACAAGCAGGAGATAAGAAATGCTCTAACTTTGAAAAGAAGCAAACTCAGAACAGCAATATATTTGGTAATAGTCTTTCTTTCTTCTTGCCTATATGATTAACGCAATTACTAAAATGGAACTACCCATTTAAAAGATGTCATCAGAAAATGACTTATTGCTTAACTCATGTTTTAGGTTAAACATATATTTTTTTAAGACTATATGGTTATTATTTATAATTTCTATTATCACTATCAAAATATCTTAAAAAAGTCATTAAAGGGGTTGTCTAAATTTAAGAATTTCTTTTTATGTTAAAGATCTTGCAAAAACAAGTCACTTTGCAATATATGTCCATTAACAGTGTCCTACCTATTCCTAGATATTCTTTCCTGTATGGGCTGCATAAGCTCCTGAGGTCGCTGTAGCTACAGACCTCTTCTGCCTAGTAGAAGCCAGTAAACACGCCACTGAATTCAAAATGAAACCAAGAGAACAGGACTGAGGTAAGATGAAGCAATGTAGTGAGACAACCCCTTTAAGTCCTACAGTTTTACTTTGGCCATTAGCCCTTATAGTAGTCTGATTCTTCCTTTTCTGCAGGGACATTTTTTCAGCAAACTTTTACATAAAATCTTTGGATTATTTTAGAGAGTTGACTGGGATTAAAAGTAAACAAATATTTCCAGCACCAGCAAATAGAAGTGTTGTTAAAGGGTTTGTCTCGCTACAAAGCATAGCTTTCAAATTGTAGGGAACATAAAATAAAGACATTTTCCAAATATACACTCACCGGCCACTTTATTAGGTACACCTGTCCAACTGCTCGTTAACACTTAATTTCTAATCAGCCAATCACATGGCGGCAACTCAGTGCATTTAGGCATGTAGACATGGTCAAGACAATCATCAGTATGGGGAAGAAAGGTGATTTGAGTGCCTTTGAACGTGGCATGGTTGTTGGTGCCAGAAGGGCTGGTCTGAGTATTTCAGAAACTGCTGATCTCCTGGGATTTTCACCGCACAACCATCTCTAGGGTTTACAGAGAATGGTCCGAAAAAGAAAAAACATCCAGTGAGCGGCAGTCCTCTGGGCGAAAATGCCTTGTTGATGCCAGAGGTCAAAGGAGAATGGGCAGACTGGTTCGAGCTGATAGAAAGGCAACAGTGACTCAAATAGCCACCCGTTACAACCAAGGTAGGCAGAAGAGCATCTCTGAACGCACAGTACGGCGAACTTTGAGGCAGATG
Source organism: Phyllomedusa bahiana (assembly GCA_025379985.1). Classification (NCBI taxonomy): domain Eukaryota; kingdom Metazoa; phylum Chordata; class Amphibia; order Anura; family Hylidae; genus Phyllomedusa; species Phyllomedusa bahiana. Next base: position 54,659 of record JAODAL010004328.1, on the reverse strand, counting down.
GGCTACAGCAGCAGAAGACCACACCGGGTGCCACTCCTTTCAGCTAAGAACAGGAAACTGAGGCTCCAATTTGCTCAAGCTCATCGAAATTGGACAGTAGAAGATTGGAAAAACGTTGCTTGGTCTGATGAGTCTCGATTTCTGCTGCGACATTCGGATGGTAGGGTCAGAATTTGGCGTCAACAACATGTAAGCATGGATCCATCCTGCCTTGTATCAACGGTTCAGGCTGGTGGTGGTGGTGTCATGGTGTGGGGAATATTTTCTTGGCACTCTTTGGGCCCCTTGGTACCAATTGAGCATCGTTGCAACACCTTGTTGAATCTATGCCACGAAGAATTGAGGCAGTTCTGAGGCAAAAGGGGGTCCAACCCATTACTAGCATGGTGTACCTAATAAAGTGGCCGGTGAGTGTATTGCTTTGTTCCTCTGTTTTCCCTAAGGAGATACAAGTGAATTTATGACCTCCCTGGCTATTTCAGTTCCCTCAGTACCTGTAAACAATTCTCCCCCTGCTGTTTGTTCAGTGAGATAACAGTGAGTGATGTCATCACACAGGTCTCAGCAGTGTCCTGTGCTGCTCAGCAGTAAAAAGCTTGATTTATGTAAAATAAACAGAACTGTAATTAGGGCTTTTGTTTTGGGGATCAGATAAGAAGTCCTGTTAGTAGTTTAAGAAGCTAATCTGATCTAATTAGCATCTGAAAGCACAGCACTGCAAGGAGCTGTACAAGCATGGAGCTGTATGCAAATGAGTCAGTCTGAACCAGGAAGTGGCAGAGTATTTCATTCATGCGTTCTCTGAAACTCTGAAGGGAGACAACTCCTTTAAAATTCAAACTTTATTCTAATCCATTAAAAATGTAAACATGACTAAGCTTCTATCACCTCACTTTAACATTTCAAGCTGATCTGGATCTTAGTCAGAGAGCAAGATGACTGATTATACACAGCTTTAAATCTGCTGGGTCTAAATTTCTCTGGAACTAGGCATCCTATATTATTGACTTTTGTCCTTATTGACCATATTGATCTTGTGTTTAATATTTACTGCTTTTAACCATTTGAAATCAGACATGTGCAGTGCTGCATAGATTATTGGACTTACTGTAGATACTTTTATTAGCTTCACTTCAAAAGTCTACTTTTGTTAGCAAGCTTGCATTCAGATGTGGCAGATGTATTTTTAAATAATTACATGGTATCCAAGAGTTTGTATCTAAGACGTTTTATTTTATGGTGCAATATTTTTTTGCATATATTTTATTAGTGGTCATTATATATTCAGTAAAAGGAGATCACGTAAAGTCTTTAGACCATAAATGGATTTGAATGAAGCATAGATAAATTGTATATTTTTTAACCTATAGGTAGACGTCAGAGTAGGTACCAGTAAGTGTCTCTGAAGGATGTATTTTTTGCTATTTTCAAAAAACAAATGTGAAAAAAGCTTTCCCTGTTAGTTAATGGCATATAAAAACAGATTGTTGTTTTAGAAACTTCTTTGTTGGAAAATCTTATCTTTGAATAAAAATGATTTAAAAAAAAAAAAAAAAGATTAACCAGCTCATGACGATGCAAGGAAATTTGGGAGCACCCAAAGTAGCCTTAATAGAAAATAGAGATTATCCAGCGAACTCATAAAATATAGCGTTTCTTCCACAGGTTAAAAGCAGCAGTAGACAGACAGTAGCTATTATTTACATGTTTCAAGCGGTGATGCCCTTAATCATAGCATGATTGGTTACACAGATGAGATACTTGAAGTGGATATTAGATCCATTGAAAAACAGAACAATGTGTCACATGACTGAATCAAAAACAGTATGCATACAAATGTCACAAAACAACTGAAAAACATCAAAAGCTATACAGATAATGAAACCATATTGCTAGTGAAGAATAAAACTATTAAGACCAAATGGAACATACAGTATCTAATAAAAATTAGTACACCCCTCACATTTTTGTAAATATTGTATTATATCTTTTCATGGGACAACGCTGAAGAAATGACACTTTGATACATTGTAAAGTAGTCAGTGTACAGCTTGTATAACAGTGTAAATTTGATGTGCCCTCAAAATAACTCAACACACAGCCATCAATGTCTCAAACCGCTGGCAGCAAAAGTGAATACACCCCTAATTGAAAATGGCCAAACTGTGTGTTCAGTTTGGTTTTATCGCTCTCACACTCTCTCATACTGATCACTCGAAGGTCAACATGGTGCCTCATGGCAAAGAACTGGCTGAGGAGCTGAAAAAAAGAATTGTTGCTCTACATAAATATTGCCTAGTCTATAAGAAGATTGCCAGCACCCAGAAACTAAGCTGCAACATGGTGGCCAAGACCATACAGCGATTCAACAAGATAGGTTCAGCTCAGAACATGCATCGCCATGGTCGACCAAAGAAGTTGAGTGCAAGTGTAAGGTGAGGGTGGCTATGGCAGTGCCTAACTATGACTGCCTTTTGCCCGTAGCAACCACCTTTACCAGAGTTCTTTTGAATTGAGGTGCAGTGTTTGAGCATGTGGTGCATCGGCGGTAATAATTTCAAACAGCATGTTTTATCCAGAGTTAACGAGGCTTTTACTCTTGACTCTCAAAACTGTTTTCACTCCGTAAAGTTTCCTTGTGTCACGATACCCAGCAGCTTTGTAACAGTGCGGCGCTGACAGACGTATGCCGAGGCGCCGACCGCCGACATCCGGGTGTGGATCCTCTGTGATCACCGCAGGCGAGGTGGTAGCTGGAGGACCACGCCAGGGAGTGGAGTCTAAGGGGCCCCTGGTCTTCGCCAGAGCCCGCCGCAAAGCGGGATGGACTTGGCTGCGGGACCCCCAGGTCACTACCCCTGACGTGGCTACCTGCGGTGACAGCCGGGGTACAGGACAGGAACATAGGAGAACATAAGCAGGGCAGGTAAAACGTACACGGGAAAACACGGGCAGGAAAGGAGGGATAAACGTAAACCCCCGGATAAAAACGGGGAACCGGAGGGGTTTAACACACGGGGTACAAAACCAGGGGGCCGGGGCCCAGGACACGGGGAGGGGTTTGCAGAGAAAACAAGAAAACAGGAGACAGACAGAAGGTCAGGAGCCGATGACACAGACGGAAACCAGCATCCCCGGGGTTAAGTCCAGAGATACGGGCGGGGCTCAAGATGGACACAACCAGACACAGCAAGGGGCCCTTGAAAAACGGGACTGCAATGAACGGACCCAGAGTAGAGACAAAATTTCCTTTTATAGCCAGAGGTCGGGGGTTTGAAGAAAAGGGGGTGAAACAGAACATGAAACATAAATGGGCGGGGAAGCGGGCCGCGGCACCGTTAGGAGACACATTTGCACGGGACGGGAACCCGGAAGCAAAAAGACTGGACAGGAAGGCAAGTACATAGCGAACAAAAAAGGTCCCGGGAACCCCGGGCAAAAGGGACCCCCAAAGCAAAGACAGGGCAGGAACAAAAGGCCCACGGCCCAAAGGGGCAGGGCCCCGGGGCATGAACCGTGACAAGTTTCCCAGAAACACACTCCCCATTACACCAAGAGATCTCCTTATTTTCCACCTCAATTGCTCCCCGGGCCCTTTTCCGTGGGTCCCTTCCTTGGTTTCTCTTCTTGGAGATGGGCTTAAACCCAAGGGACCTTTTGTACAGGTCACTTTACTGCCCCCGGGAAAATACGTTGAAAAACCCCTTAACAATGCTCAAGCCTCATGTTTTAAACCTTTTCTATGCTGTTTCCCCGGATCAGTGCCCCTTCCCCCCAGACTTTAAAATGACTCTGGGAGTGGGGACTTTTCCCCCTGCTATCAACCTTTTTTTCTCCCTTTAACAAAAAATTTTTTTTCCCAATGTAAACCTGGGCACTGGAAATTCAGGAAACAAATAGCCACAAAAATTTGGAACCCTCTCATGGCTGCTGCAATCCTCCTCCTCCTGATTCTCACTTCTCATTTTCTCTCCTCGCTTAGATACAGGCCCCAACAATGGTCAACTCTCTCTCTTAACTGTCACTAACTGCAGCTTCATCCCCCTCAGCACCAGTTGGCCCCCTTCTCCTCAGCCCAGCTCCACCCCTTGGGCTTACTTTTTGGCTGTCCAGCCCCACTGTTACTAACTACAGAGGCCAAAACTGCTTGCCTGAACTTATTTACTATTCCCGTGCCATAACCAGGCCATCCTAATCGCTGGCTTCCCATGGTATCTACGTGTGCTACCAACACAAGTTTGACCCCTTACACAAGTCCTCAGCATCATATCCAGAGATGAGTTCTTCCAGCATTGCTGTAGAGGTTGTTAAAAGGGATGAGGGGTCAGCCTGTCAGTGCATAGACCATACGCCGCACACTGCATTAAATTGGTCTGCATGGCTGTCGTTTCAAAAGAAAGCCTATTTTAAAGATGATGCACAAGTAATCGCGCAAACAGTTTGCTGAAGACAATCAGACAAAGAACATGGATTACTGGAACAATATACTGTGCTCTGATGAGACCAAGATAAACTTATTTGGTTCAGATGGTGTCCAGTGTGTGTGGTGGCAACAAGGTGAGGAGTACAAAGACAAGTGTGTCTTGCCTACAGTCAAGCATGGTGGTGGAAGTGTCGTGGTTTGGGGCTTCATGAGTGCTGCCAGCTGTGGAGAGCTACAGTTCATTGAGGGAACCAAGAATGCCAGCATGTACTGTGACATACTGAAGCAGAGCATGATCTCTTCCCTTCAGAATCTGGGTCATAGGGCAGTATTTCCAATATGATAAAGACCCCAAACACCCCTCCAAGACGACCACGGCCTTGCTAAAGAAAAAGAGGGTAAAGATGCTTGACTGGCCAAGCATCTCTCCAGACCTAAACCCTATTGAGCATCTGTGGGGCATCCTCAAATGGAAGGAACATCCACTAGATTTGTGATGTCGTCATGGAGGAGTGGAAGAGTATTCCAGTGGCAACCTATGAAGCACTAGTGAACTTCATGCCCAAGAGAGTTAAGGCAGTGCCACACAAAATATTGACACCTTTGGCACAATTTTTCCAGTTTGACGCAGGGGTGTGCTCACTTTTGTTGCCAGTGGTTTAGACATTGATGGCAGTGTGTTGAGTTATTTTGAGGGCACACCAAATTGACACGGTTATACATGCTGTACACTAACTACTTTACATTGAAATCAAATGTATACCCTTTCAGTTTTTGTCCCATGAAAAATAAAATACAATAAAACCCAAAAATGTTGTACTTGTTTTTTGAGTTACGTATGTTTTTGGGGGGGGAAAACCTACCCTGCCTTGCAATTGTGAAGCTTATGTAGATAGTTCCCACCTCTGATGGGAAGAGTAAATCTTTCTATCCCCTGCTTTGACTGAAGAAGTATCTCATGCATGGCCCGGGAAACCCAAGTGTGACACAGCAAAATTTGACAAATTTGCAGGAATTAAATACCAGGGGGGTTTGAAAAACGCCCCTGTAGTTTTAAAATTAAATAAAACGAAACGGTAAAACAAATTGAAGGGGGGAAAGTGCTGAAAACAAACGGGAAATACCCCATAAGGTTTGTCCCCAAATTAAAAATAAAATTTAAGTTATAAAATTTTTTACATTGGGTTACGTTGATGTAAATTGTTTGTTAAAAAAAAATTAAAATTTTAAATTTAAAAGGAAAAACAGCAACAAGTGAAACCCAATGGGCAAAATTTTAACACCCAAATGTTTTTTTTTTAAAGGGGGTTGTCCCCGCTACAAAAATTTAGTTTTCCCAAATTGTAGGGAACAAAAAAATAAAGACTTTTTTCCAAAACAAAATTTGCTTTGTTCCTGTTTTCCCAAAGGGAAGTTACAAGTGAATTTAAAATGACCCCCCGGGCTATTTAAAGTTCCCTCAGTAACTCCCGGTAAAAAATTTCCCCCCCCCTCCCTGTTTGTTCAATGAGATAACATTTGAGTGGGGTCATCCCCCGGTCAGTGCAGTGTCCACAGTGTCTCTGCTGCCAGGCAGTAAAAAGCTTGATTTATCTCAAGTAAACAGAACTGTAATTAGGGCTTTTGTTAGAGGGATCAGATAAGAAGTCCTGTGAGCAGTTTAAGAAGCTAATCTGATCCAATTAGCAACTGAACAGGCAGGGAGCTGTACATGCATGGAGTTTATGCAAATTAGTCAGTCTGAACCAGGAAGTGACAGAGTATTTCATTCATGCATCCTTTGAAACCCTGTAGGGAGACAACTCCTTTAAGGTAGATTGGTTTAGATATGCAAAGTTCAAGCCATGAGGAAAGAGATAAAATATAATATAGGAGCCTTTTTAGATAAACATCTGCAACCAATTTTCATGATATTGTGGGTCAATAGATGAGACGGGTAAATATTTATAGAAAATATGAAAAATATGTTAAAATTCTTAATAGGAAGTAAAAAAAAACAAGTGGAGATTCATAGAACAAGACAGCTGGTGTCACAGGTATATGAGATGTAGATCCACTGGACCACTGTAAGTGGTGGTATAAGCCATGTCACAGAACGGAGTTTAAGGAGCTTCCTGGCTTTGTAGGTAGAGTCTGCCGGAAGGCTGGGAAAATCCGAAATTGCAACCCCTGACGTGACTTGCTTGTGGTGGCGGGCAGGGTAAAGCGTGGTACTGAATCATCAGGCAACAGTGTAGTAGGAGACAAGCAGAGAGGTCGGGGCAGTCAGCAGGCAACGTAGTCAATAGCAAGAGGCAGAAGGTGTGGAGGCTGTAGCGTGACTTGTGACAGAACTTCTTAGACCTCCCCCTCTTCTGAGAAAGTCTAAACTTCTGTACCAGCTAAGGAGCATTCACATTGTCCTCTCTATTCTGGCTCTACCCCCTTCCAGTTGAATAGATAATACTGCTTCCCCCTAATAGACTTCTCAGTTAGGATCTCTTGTACTTTAAAACTATCACCGGCTTCAGCTTCAGGTTTGGGAGAAGCGGTTGAGGACCAAAGGTTTGGGAAGTGAGACGTGGAAAAAGTTTGGGATGTGCGTTGATAGAGGCAGGTGGAGCTTGTAAGCTCAAGGGTTGATGCACTTAATGATTTCTAATCACCCAAGGAAACATGGACCCAGCTTTAGGCTGGGGATTTTCAGACCAACATACTTTTCTGACAAGCAGACTTTATCTCCTAGATAGAAGATCAGAGGAGGTCTTTGTCTTTTATCCGTCTATGCTTTGGTGCGTGAGGATGCAAGTTGAAGTGAACATCACGTTTCTTGCCAGATCATGGTAATGTCTTGAACTTGAGGATCTACTGCAGGAACATCAGATGAGGCAGATAGAGGAAGAGGAAGATGAGGATGTTGACCATAAACAATGAAAAATGGTGAAGCTCCTGCAGAATCCGAGTCAAGATGATTGTATGAGAACTAGGCCCAAGGAAAGAGATCGGCCCAGTTACCTTGACGAGCAGAGACAAAATGATGAAGCTAGTTACCTAGGACTTGATTCACCCCTTCGACTTGCCTGTTTGAGGGTGGTATGTAGAGGAAAAGGCCAACTTGACTTGGAGATAGGGACAATGGAATTCACTGAAAGTAGATATATAAAAAATCCTCTTAATATAGTGCTCACTGAAAATATAAAGGATTTAAAATTTACAATACTTTATTATCAATTATTAAAAACCACAAAAGACCTGTCTCTAGGTCTTTTTGTGGTTTTTAATAATTGAAATTAAGTATTGTAAATTTTAAATCCTTTATATTTTCAGTGAGCACGAGATAGGGACAAAGGACACAACAAAACTTAGACACAAATTGGACCACATGGTCCGACACAATATGTAGAGGAAGTCCATGCAGGCGAAAAATTTGCTGGAAGAAATGGAAGGCAAGTTGGGGAGCTGAGAGTAGACTAGGCAGAGGCATGAAATGCAACAACTTAGAGAACTGATCTGTGACCACCAAAATTACAGTATTATTGGAGGATGGTGGTAAGCCTATAATGAAGTCCATAGCGATGTGGGTCCAGGAATGGCAAAGGCTGAATCAGGTTTGAGACGAAAGATCTTATTGCGGGCACAAGTTACAAGAGAGAACAAAGTCTTTTAAATTTTGAACAAGATTAGGCCAAAAAAATCACAGAAAAATTAAATGGGACATTATTTACTCAAAATCACAAACATAAGGCCATACCTACAGTTCAATGGCTGGACAACAGACTGAACCCAGTAGGAGGAAACACAAGCCCCATGGTCACCTGGGAGAAATATAACAAAGGTAGAGATCTAATGAGCAGAAGCTCACATCTCCATCCAGTAGGAGAGCAAATGAATAATAAAAAACTGCACATTGGATAAGTATCTATTCACACCAGTATACAAAAGACACAGTATCATACAAGGTGAGACTGCACAAATGCAAAACTACTCATTAGACAATCACTTACATGCCTTTTATGCATGAGGGGGAGAGTTGCTAGTATTTTAATTGCATATAGATGTGTGGTTCACCATTGTGGCTTACAGCCTATTATGCCTCTACTATTCGATTGGGTGAGCTGCCCAACACATTTTAGGTGTCCAACACAAAATACTGACACCCTCTGCTCTCCAGTATTTAGGGCAAAAAGGTACACACTGGAAAAATATAAAATATGAGGTATTAGTTGATACAGTGGCCACTAGATATGCAGGCTCGCAAACCACGTCAATGTTCCTTGTTTTCTTGCGATTCCCTATACTAACAATTTACAAGAAAAAAAATCACAGAAAAATAGGACATTATTCACTGAAAAACACAAACACAAAGCCATATCTACAGCTCAATGGATAGCAAAGGGGTTTGTGTTGTCTTCTACTGGGTGTTTGTGTTTACAAGATTAGGCCACCAATAATGTGGAGATATAAGTAATAAAGTTTTTCAGATTTTGGGATGACCGGCCTGCATAGAACAATGTCCCCACTTCAAGATTCTTTTTCTTAAAGGGGTTTTGCCACAAAGGCATTTCATGTCCTCTATTCCTCTCTTCAGCCTTCTGTGTGCTCAGAAGGGGGTGAGTCATTTGCTTGAATTGCACATCATGTGACCCAGCAGGTTGACATCACCATGCCTTCCCCCACAGTGTGCTCTCTCTAGTCAAACAAGTTCTGTTTATGAGTTGCTACAATGTAGCTCAGTGGTTAGTGTTTTTGCCTTAGAGCACAGGGGTCCTAGGTTCAAATTCCTGCAGGAACCAAACTTGTGGATTTTTTTTTTACTGTTTATCAATGCACATACTTAATTGAGGTTTCTTTTTTATTTATTTGCACTGTTTGACTTATTACTAATGAGTTCAGAGGACAGGAGTACACTAACAGCATCAGGGGTAGAACACTTGCTCAGCAGTGAGTATGTGATTATTAGGCAGGGAATAGACTGACAGTAGCTGCTGAGAGAAGAGGTGATGTCATGTGCAACAAGACTGAGGAGCTCTCGTCTCTCATCGTATCCCATGGAATTGATCTGTAAACAATGGATCACTAAGGGAGCAGCTAAAACAAAAACAATACAGAATTTTAATAACGATGAATGGTGAAAGTGTTTATCATTTAATTTGCAAGCTTTCCATGTCAATCTTACTTTGTCACAAAACTCCTTTAAGGCAGGACATACAAAGGTCTTCCCCTGGAGGTGCACACTGAAGATCAATGGGAGCTGCAGAGATCAGACATTTAGGCTTAATGATTTGCTGAGGTGCAGAGTAAAGAACAATAATATCAGAAGAATGAGAGAGAGCATCGACCTTGATATTCGTATCCACCAGTCTGAAGTGTAACAAGAAGTCAAAACGAGAGAAGAGGGACCACCTAGCCTGACGAGGATTCAACCTCTGTGCCATCTGAAGATATAGGAGATTCTTGTGATGGGTATAAATCTTTACAGGATGACGAGCCCCTTCCAGCAGATGGCACCATTCTTCTAAGGCCAACTTAATGGCCATTCTTGATCGCAAATAGCATAATTTCTTTCCCTAGGGGAAAAGATCTTGGAGAAAAACTCGCAGGTGATGGTCTTGCCATTAGGAGTTTTCTGTGTGAGGACAGCTGTGGCTCCCAAAGATGAGACATCCACTTAGAGGAAAAGGGTTTTTCAGGGTCTGGATGAGACAAAGTAGGTGCATCCGCTGGACCGCCGCAAGCAGTGGTATAAGCCACATCAGGGAGCGGAGTCTAAGGAGCCTCCCATTTCTCTGCCAGAACACCCTACAAGGCTGATTTTGACTTGTGTGGCAGGTCACTACTCGTGACGTGACTTGCTTGCGGTGGCAGCTGGGGTGGAGCTTGGTACTGAATCGTCAGACAAGAGCGTAGTTAGAGACAGGCAGAGAGGTCATGGCAGGCAGCAGGCAATGTAGTCAATAGCAACAGGCAGAAAGTCAGGTACAGAGTATTGGAAGAAAACAAACAGCAACTCTCACTAAAAAACACAAATGGACTGGCAAGGCATGATATAGGCATGAAACAAGATATAGGGTCAGCACCCAGTGATTAGTCAAACAATGCCACGCTGGCCTTTTAAATTTCATAGAGCCAGGGAGTGCCGTAGTGAGCGGGTACGCACATGGGGGCACACAAAAGAGGATTGCAGCGGAGCAGGTGCTGGGAGAGGTGAGTAACTACAGTCCAGGGCAGGAGGAGCTTGTGACAGCTGGTTTAGATAATAATAAATCTTTCCTCTGAAATATAGAAACCGTTCGAGATGCAGAACACAGCATCCAACAAGGATGGTTGCGCTGTTGCAGATGAGTAGATAAGACATTAGATTAAAATGCTAAGGTAGATTCCTGCGAACAATTTATTTTTAGTCTAATGCACTTACCAATAAGAATTACCTTAATGGAATGTATTCCAAGGTTCAAGTTTTTTTTTTTTTTACTGAGAAAATACGTGTTGTGTGAACTACAATGCATATTTTCTATTGAGGTCAATGGGGATGATTTACTTTCAATTTTAGACTAGTATTTCACATCAGAATCCATGTGGTTTCCGACTTGAAATACTCGTTGTGTACACATACCCTTAGTGTGAATGGACTTTGAAACAATGTCACCTGTTAACAAAAGGTCCAGAAAAGGACAATGGTGGGAAATGTAAAGGAAAGACCAAAAAAATGTAGTTTTAAAATATTCCCCCTTCTTTCAAGTGTTCAACTCGGATACCAGCTGCTTACTTCTTCAAATCTCACAGTTATAAATTATGGGCCCAGGTTTCTCATCGCAACAGAGATCCTGCCTGGCCACCTTCTCATTTGAATCACACATACTGTATTAACTAACTCACTCTTAACTCTACTAAAACTCCCACTAATACTACTATCCCCTACTATTACCTGTTTGCTCTGGACAGTCTCCAGAGCCTCAACCCCCAGCTAACTGAGCTGAATGATAAAAGCCCAGGTCACCACAGCGGGCATCAGGGTCCAGGGTCCTGTCAGGTATATGACTAAACCAGGAATGCTCAGCTCCTCTTCCCCATGTTATCATCCAGGCTAAGATACAAACAATAGAAATAACAGATTCCAACGTAAAACATAGATACAATGTAACATTGAAAGAAAAAAAAGAAAAACATCACATACTATCACAGTATAACAATCTACACCATCAAAGAGCCACCAAAGCAAGACCATGGGGAATTGTAGTGTATAACGATACAACAACAGCTGTTACCCATGTATATTCAGGTTGCCATGAGATAAGAGTAAAGGTAAAAAGAACATTTCCTATCCTTTAAAAATCCAGGAATATTGTGAATTAACAGCTAAAGAAAACTATCCACCAAGTACTTTAATTCTTAAGGAGAAAATATCGGATACAATAGGACGAAATTATGGGGAAAATGTTTTTTTTATAATGAATTTTTGGAAACAAATAAAAAATCGTAGTAAATGGATATTGGACTGAAAAGAACTTAGCTTGTTTTTTAACCGTGAGAGCGCCACACTGAACACCATGAGTAACCAATTCATCTAAATCTTGTTTGGATAACAGGATACTGTAATTGCCAGTAAGTATCAGAACTGGTTAAGATTTTTTAAATTTTCTCGGACATAGATTGTTGCTCCAGAATTCTGGCACAATTTGTGCCAAAAATAATTTCGGTATTGATAAATCTGCCCCATTTCCCCCATATCAAGTACCACTTCCAATCCTCCCTTATCAACTTGTCCAACCACGATAATAGGAATTTGTGATTATTGTTTCAAAGCAAATTACTTTTTTATGGTTAGATTGTGACAACCATGATTCAATGTTTGAGTGCACATAATTTTGCTTCCACTAATTTTTTAAACCTGTCTGCACATTAGATTAAGCATAAATAGGATAGAAAAATAGATTTGAGGATTTAAAAGATTGAGCAAAAGTAACAACATCATGATCAGAGTCATTATGTAGAGTATGCAAATCAGATAATATGACTTGTTCATCAAATGTGAAACAGACTAGCATAGATGATTCAGTTGATATATCACATACAGAAAAATTTTATTTGGAGGATAAATCATCAGGATCTAGTGGAGTAGCCAAAAATGTTTTTTTTAACTGTAAACAGATGAACAAACCGGTTTAAGTCAAGAATAGTCTGAAACAAGTTATAATGACATGGGGGGCATATAAAAATAAAAGTGAAAATAAATCCTAGTCAGTAGATGAAGCCTTAGCAGATACATTTACAACTTGAGATTCTGCATCCTGTTCTGTGATCTGAGCTGTCATCAAGGAGCCTGACCATTTTGTCTGGTGTTTTTTGCCTACTCGTCATTTTTTGAAAATCATATTCCGGTTTCTCCATGTTCATTAGTATCAAATACAGTTTCGGAAAAGTCAAGTTCTGTAGAACTTGAGTTAACGCCAGCTAACAATTTATTTTTCTTTCGATTATAGAATTCTTTAAGGATTGAATGAGGAGTAGTTGAGTTGTTCAATAAGACCTTGTTCAATAAGACCTTACTTAATGGTTTTATAGTCCTATAAGTCACAGATGTATTTGGTATTGTAGCGACTCACTCCCGTTCATCCGCCATCTTGGGTTGTCCCAGGGGTATTCCGCTCTTGGACCTCCGTCCTTTGGTAGAATGGTTGGCACTTCAACACATGGCACTTTGACACCGGGTTTTCTTTAAGTCTGGCCTCTACCAGCTTTTTTCTTCAGCACAGTACACAGCATACAGAAATTAATGAAAACAAAACCCTGGCTGTCTGGCCACTAACTGCACATGCAGATTCCCTCTCTGTATGGGGTCTGGACCTAATGTCCAGTCAGAACAGCCAGTTTCACCAGCCTCCACTGGTTAGCTTCTAGAGGTCAGCCACCTGCTGGCCTCAAGCTTCTAGGGCAAGAGCCTCTCCTCAGCTCTTCCATCACTCCACTGCCATGAAGTGAACCACACCCCCTGTACACCTGCAGGTCCAGGCCTTTTTTAGGAATCCAGAGACCTATCAAAAACCTGGCCTGGAACACGGGAAGTAGACACCCACCCAACATGTTGTCTACTCCCAATAAGAGCCGACCCAGAACAATTATTTTTATTATTATTTAATTCAGAGCACCATTGCTTCCAGGGCGCTGTACATTCAGGGGGTTACATACATAACATAAGTCAAATAATTACAATGGTGACAATCTGTGACTAACAACAGGTACAGAGGGAGAGAGGGCCTTGCCCGCGAAGGCTTACAATCTACAAGGAAGGTGGAAGGAGAGGGGCAGGCATGTTTGTGGAGGATGTAGTGACAGCAGGGTTATTCTAGGTCGTAGGCAATCCTGAAGGGATGGGTTTTCAGGTTGCGTTTGAAGCTGGTGAAAGTGGGGCAGAGTCTCATGTGTTGGGGCAGTGAGTTCCAGAGTATGGGGGAGGCACGAGAGAAATCTTGGAGACGGTTGTGTGAGGAGCTGACAAGAGGAGAGCAGAGAAGAAGGTCCTGTGAGGAACTTCTGCCAACCACTTACTATGGCTACATATGGTTGGCTCCTATTCCACCAAGGCCAGGTACCCTGGGTGGCGTGTTGCTTGTAAATCTCCGGTATAACTCCACCTAGTGGCAGAAACAGGCAACTACCTGCAGTCGCTCTGCCACAGTATGTTTAACTTCAAATAGATGCTTCAAGTTTTTAAAATAGCATCAAGTTAAGTGGAAGTTTATAAATGTGAATACAGTGTAATCTTTGACTGCAATTGTTTAATTTTATTCCTGAATTCATTCACAGAGGCAGTTTCGTAAGATATGATCAATTGGATCAGTTTCAGTGAACAGTCAGAAATTACATCATTCCATTTGGCCAGAAAATCAGAGTCATATGTAAATGTAGGAGTCTTTTAATTCAAAGTCCCTGTTAGTTCATGTTTTAAAATGTCACCATTAGCAAAAAAAACATCGGTAAGTCATGCAAACCTTATATTGTAATAATAGTGCCAACATACCCTGTATCACTGTACAAAAATGTAATCATTCAAATCACTCCAGTCTCATAGCATACCAATGAACCTATTACTATGTTTTTGGAATGCAGAAAAAAAAAATCTATGAAAAATGTATAATGGGATTTTCTGTTCCTCTGACTCTATTCTTTATCTACAATATTTGGTACTCTAATGACATTTTAATCAAATATATTACTGCATTTTTTACAAGTTATTTTTGCTTTTATTGTATGCTTTTGTGATTTCTAGAAATGTAACGTCTATAGACTGTTAAATTAAAAAATTTAAAGGGGCAATTAAATCCCAAATGTAAAAAAAAGCTTATGTCAGTTGAACGTTCCCCCTAAAATTTTTTTTCAGAAATTTTGCTGGAAAAATTTTGGGATTGCCCCGGAAATGATATGGAAATAAGCATGGGGAAAAAGTCCCAACTTTGCTTTTAAAGTTTGGAAAAATTTTTACCATGCATGTGCACAATTATCCCCCAATTTTGTAATGAATTTTTTGCAAAAAAGGGTTTCCCAAAATCTTCTTAAAAGGCTTTTTTTCGGGTCTGAAAAAAATTAAAAAGGAAAAAAATACAACCCGATACATAAATTTTGGCAACAAAGTAAATTTTAGACTTAGACAGTTTTAATACATGTGGCCCTTTTAAGAGTTTTATCACCCTACCCCACGGTCCATCAGTCAAATCCACCCGGTAATGTTGCGGGTCCACAAAAAAGGCTGCTCTACCTATAGGTTTAATTTCCTTTTAAGTTTCTTTTTAAACCTAAAACCTTTGGAAATTGTGTTTGGGGGACAAATTAAAATTAAAAACTGTATCCCTAAATATTTTTAAAAGGGGAACCCTGTCACAAAAGATTATGCCCCCTTGTGAGGCCCAGAAAAAGGTAGTGTCGACATGCTTTTTCCCCAGCGCTGTTTTCCCTTATTCTGTAAAATGCTGTAGTTTTCGAGTATTTAGTCCCTAAAATTTTGAAATTTTTTCACCCAGAAAGAGTCATTCAAAAAATCCTTTTTTTTTAAAAACCCCACCCGTTTTGTGGCTGCCCCACCCCCCTAAAACTGATAAACCCTTTTACTTTGAATGGTGAAAACATGGGGAATAACTGTCAGTGGGCAGGGTACCCTCTGGTGGGCGGGGAAAAAAACCTCATAAATTTAAAGATTTGAGGGGAAAATATTTCTAAAACGACAGCCATCTTACAGAAAAAGGGGGTTCAGCGTGGGAACAGCGGGTTTCTGACATTTGTTGTGCTTTTCCTAAGCAAGGAGGGCAAAATTTTTTTATGTGACAGGTTTCCTTTAAAAAATCCTGACTTTTCCCCCTTAAATAAAAAGGGTTCATAAGGGGAAAATATATATTTTTTGAAGAAAATTCAGGTTTTTATGGGGCAAAAAACCCCTTTGCTGAGGGGCCTATTGAAAAAAATATCCCCTGAAAAACAGTGGGGTTTAAATTTGACTTGTGGCATCCTCTGATGTTGGGAGGCAATGAAAAACCCTTCTGGGCCAAAATAAAACGTGGGATTAAATAATTGATACAACATGCAGGATGTGTTTGGGTCCCATATGCCGTGCTGCGCATGTCTGGAACTTACACAGAGGGAATTTCTGGATTGTGGTTCAGGTTGTCCAGTGCACTAAGAGTAGTACTAATTGCCATCACTCTCCCACACTTTCCATATATGGAAATACTTTGCAGATCCCCCCCAATTTTTCTCAGTTCTTTTTCTAAACTGCACTCCTGCAGAAAGCGGCAGCTGAAGCACAACACTGTAAACAATAACCAGCTGACTGAAGCACGTCCCTATCCTGCTCATGCAAAGAATTAACAGTAATACAGGTGACTCATTTTCCCCAAACGTAAGTATGCCAAAATAAAGATGCCAGGGGACCCCAACCCAAGGTAATGTCAAAAAAGTCTTTCATAAACCCCTGCTGCCCGTCATTATTGTATGAGAAAGGTGCAAAGTGTTACTTCATTAAAGGGAACCAAATATGGGGACACTAACCATATAATGTGTGTTAAATAAAGTCTTTTAAAAATTTGCCCCATTTAAAAAATGGGAAATAAAAATCCATTGGTTTCCCCATTGGAATTTAGGTTTTTCCCCAAAAGGGATTCCCCTGGGAAAAATTTAAAGATAGGGCATTCGGATCACTAAGTGTCCTGATAAAAAGCCCTAACCGTTCCCATAGCGTCAATGATCCTTACCTAAAATAGTATATACACGCACAGAAAAAAAATTTTTGAAACCCAACCCAAACGAAATCCAAAAGATCCCCTCAGTTTCCTTACCTAGGATATTATTGTCCCTATTGGGCCCTTTTTGGATTTGGTGTCAAAACCAAACCCCAATCAAGTTTAAAACCCTAAAGTCTTAAGTTGTCCCAGGGAACGTTAATTTGGGCATGGGGTTTCCCCTGGGGTATCCCTTTTGTGCCCTTGGGCATCCCCAAAATTTGCACATGTTCTTTTTATGGGGGGTTGCCTTTTGGTTTTGACTATATAATTGCGTGGACAGGGGCAGGTGCATGCATGAATACACCAAACCCCCCACCACCCCACTACCTCTGTTTTGCAAAATTTCTGATGGTAAATGTCTTGCCATTGGAGGCACTGCTAAATGTTCTCCCATGTTGGATCAGCGGGCATGCTATTCAAAAACATACTGCCACCTAAACATTTCCAAGGGTTTTTTTATCCAACCATGTTTTTTTCGTTCAAAGGGGGGGGGGCCAAAAAGGGGCTTCTTTCCAATTAAACTGTCAAAAAAGGGGCCCTCTCCGTAGGTTATGAAAAGGTTGGGAAAGGGCCCGAATCTGTGAGGGGTTTTAGCCGTCAGGAAAAGGGAAAGGCAATATTTTTTTTTAGAATACCAGTCACTTCATTGGATCTCTCATCAAAATTCACTTTAATACAGGCCTGTTCAGGTCATGTACCATCACTTTTAGATCTGGGTTCGAAGTGCCCCTAAAGGTTGTTTGATGGCAGGGGGGTTTTGCGGTCTCCCGCCCTCTATTTTTTAAGACGGGTCTTGTAAAATTCTGTGCTTCACTTCTAAAATCAGTTCCTTCTAGTTCTTAAATATTGACCCTTAGGAATGCCACGTCTAAAGCAAAGAGGGTGATGGCTTTTCGGGCGATTACCCCACTATAGGCAGAGTGAGTCACAAGGTGAGTATAGTATCAAGGACATAACCCAAACCCCTGAAGATTTGAGTTCAGCCTATATCATGGACCGCATCATCACCTGGTGGATTGTCACTGGTGGACAGTGAATAGGGTGATATACCCACTAAGGGCGACATGTATGATTTTTGGCGCCCAGACGGCAGTTTTTTGCACGCATTAGTAGTGTATAATGCACCTGAATCTATAAACATGTTCTGCTGCGGGTCATAGATTTAGTGCTTTCTAGCTACTACGCAACACTTCTGGCTCAGGTAAACAACTTTTAAAGTGCTCTACCTGTTCCAGCAGTAATGTGCCTGAATTTGCTCTTAAAAAGACATAAATGTGTAGTATCATACGGTTGTAGTGCGACACGGCTCCAGCACGCCGCCCTATCTCAGGCGCATTACAAAGTGCTGCGGGTGCTTTGTAATGTGCCTAACATTGGAGTACGCCTCATTAAAATATAGCAAACAGGGCTACGCCAGTTTTTGGGCTGAAAAGGCACCAGACTTCTGGCCCAGCCCTGTACATACTGTACATGTCGCTCTAATTGTTTATACCTGTATATAGGTGATTTGTATATGTTTTTCCTATCTGTGGCAGTGTATCACTTGCATTTGAATTAGGGACATTTTGTCACTCTTTTTATCAAATATATTTATTAAAAGTTATATTTTAGTCAAGTACTGGATTAAACATGTATAAGGCTATATCTACACAGCACTGGTTTCTGGTCGGATTTTCGGCAGATTCAATATTTAGAATCAGCTAACCAGTGCCCCATAGACCACAAGAGAAAATCTGTGCTGTAGTCTACAGTACACAGCATGGATTTTCTACTGTCGGATTTCTAAACCGCCGGCCCTCTGAAATCCAAATTCAAAAACAGACTGCGTTTTTTTGCACAAACCCGCGCCAAAAACCATGCTGTGGTGATGTTGAAATACCGTCGGATTTTAGACTGTAATTTAACATTAGTTGTGTAGACAAAGTCTAAGAGTGTTTGATGATGGATGATGGATTTTCCCTTAGGATTTTTATTTTGTGAGGCAAAGTTTGCTGCCGATTAGCCTTATTTAGTGAGGCTAAGGTTACGTCCTGTCTGCCACCAGTTTCCAACTAAAATCAATGCAGATTAGGTGACATGTCACTTTTTCCATGCCAGAGTCTTATGGCGACATGTAGGAAGCTTGGCGCTGGCACACCAGTTCTAAATCGACTTAGAGGTGTGACAGGTGTAGAATGTGACAGTATGTATGAACCTCCAGACAGCACTTTCAAAATACAAGCGGTATTTATTTCATATTTCGGTGAAATAAAAACCGCTTGAATTTTGGAAGTGCTGTCTGGATCTATTTTGGATATACTGGATGACGCGTGGATTGGGCTTACAGGCTTATACCCATTATATATTTTTTCTTGTGCTGCTGTTTTGATTTTTAGTATGTATGAACCTGTTGTATGTGGGTTCATAAAACTGGTGTGTGGTATGCCTTGCATAGCATAGCTTTCACGGGGCACGCCGCGGGGCCCCCCTCTTGGACTGCAGTTGTGTTGTGTCTCTACTGCAGCCCTTGTTTTGTCCCCGAGTGCCGGCAGCGGCGTCCCCTGCTGGCATGTACCCCCTGTCCCGGCTCCTTCTCTGTTGCAGTGCTTTCTCACCGGCCCTCGCTCTTGCTCACCCCTCGTCCTCCATGGCTGCCTGTAGTGCATGAGCGCCCCCTGGGCGTGCGCGGCAGCCTTCTACTATTTAAAGGAACAGTGCCCCATTTTCTGCTGGGTGACGTGACCCTGGTTTTAAAAAAGAACTTCCTGCCCTTGTCCGGTCGTTCTTGTGTCCTACATAGAGCTTAAACCCCTAGTTCTCTTTTGCGCTGTCCCGCATTACCGTCATTTCTTTTGTAACCTCCCGCTGCCCCAGTCGTTCCTGTGACTTTTGCCTTTGTCCTTCTGTTATCCGTCTACAGCTACCCTGCTGTCACTGTCCCCGGCACCTTTTGTCCTTTGACCTGACCGGCTTCATGGGGCACCATCTATACCTCTTACCCACTTGATCACTGACACCCCCACCCCCTTCCCGGGCGATCGAGGGGGCGTGGGATACTACACCCCGGGATCGTTAAAGTACAAGGACCATACTAGGATCCCGCGGGAGTGCCCCTTCCCAACATCGTGCCATAGTAAACCCATCATGCGCCCACTTGGAGCTGCAGCCATTGTCCCCCTTCTGAACAATGTTGTGTCGCACGGGCATCACCCCTGCCTGATTTTTGTGCTCTGCCCCCTGCTGCCATGTCCAGTCCACTTGCACCTCCTTGCCTGCCTTTAAATTTCAGAGCCCCCAATAGGTGGGATTTCTCAACCATGTACCTACACTTCAAGGTCCTGGGACACCGTTCCCTCCGAAAGGCCCGGTGACGTCCATCATCACCTGCCTTTAGGGGAAGCCTCGGCCTGGGCCCCACCTCTCTCAGGAAAAGGGGTCCCGACGGGGGGCCCCCCAATAATTCCTTTGCCCTTTAAAAAAAAACTTTCAGCAATCTGGATCAACACCTCCGTGGCAGCATCTCTGTCCGGTTCCATCAAGGCAACGCCACGTGGGCCAGTTGCCATCCAGTTCCCCACCTTGGCCTCAGGCTTGCGTGGAACAATGGGTCCCTTGTTGGCTTTTTTGGGGGGTTCGATGGAGGCGCAAAAGGTGAGTTTACTGATCGTAACTTTATTACAAATCTGGATGACCTTTTCGCTCTAGCCACAAGGATTTCTGAAGGGGCAGAGCTTCGCCCGTCTTCATCCCCTGGCCTCACAAACCTTTTACCGTTTCCAAATCACCTCACCAGGTGAACCCTATTATTCACCCCTGAAAACTTAGCTTAAATGGTGCTTATACTGTGGCGGTGCCCCGACACACCAAAAGGGAACAGGAGGGTTTAAACCCCGGGTTTCTTTTGGGGTACCCGTTAGCCTGGAGGGGGGGGCTTAAGGTTGGGGAAAGTCACAGTGTACGCGCGACCCCCGTTTGGACTGGTTCATGCCCGTGTCTTGCTGTGGCCCCTCTTTGTCCCGAGTGCCGGCAGTGGATCCGCTGCGGGATGTTTACCTTCCAAACTCCTGTCTCTGCTTTGGCACCGACGGGAGCCCACCTGTTTTTACTGTCCGGCATCTGCTGTCCTTGTCTGCACTTACTGTCACTGTGGGACCACTATACTATCTTGCCGCAGTGATCTTTAGGTCCCCCATTATTGGGATCTACGGGTCGTGATACTGACACTGCCGGATTGTTACAAAAAAACATATGTTTGACGCCTAGCATATGTTTGCACATGCATAGCTATTTTTGGCAAACAAAATGCTATGCCTGCGCAAGTTTTGGTGTACAACTACCTACATCTATAGAAAAGGGGGATGACTGTTTTTTGTTTCCTTATCACCCCCCCTTTATTAAGGAACATCATAAAAAACTTTCTAGAAAAGGAGTCTAAATTTTGGGGGATCTACAAATAAATAATCAGTCAAATTTTAAAATAATCAAATTTTTCGACATGATTAAATTTTAAAATTCAGTTACCCAGTAATCAAATATATGGACAGAAACCATTCCAAATGAAAAAATACAGCCACAAATTTACATCTCAAATTAATTGATAGATCACCTACCTCAAAATGCCACCTCCAATGCTTTTTTTATATAGAACTGCTAGGTGGGTCTTCCTGAATCTAGCTGTGACAAAGCCAGCTGTTGGAAGGCTTGTTATAACTAAAGATGGGCGAATTGATTCTAACGAAGTGGAATTCGTTTAGAATTTCAGGAAGACTTCGGTTCTGAACGAAGTCGAAGTTTGGGGTACTTCGCGTGAACGAAGGTGTGCTTTTGATTGATAAAATGGCTGCGAGCACTTTGGTGTTACATGGGGCAAAGCACTCTGGGAGGAAGAAGGCATAGCCCACATGACATGTGCAGAGATGAAGCCAATCAGAGACCCGGGGGATTCTGTGACGTCACCGCAACCCATAAAGTCCGGCGCGGACCCTGGGAGCTCATACTGCTCTCACTTTTACTGATTAGGGAAGGTGCTGCTGCGGCTGCTTGTGATAGCTGATACTAAAGAACTCATCTTTATACAGCGATTTTTTGGGGGTGTCACAGCTTGTCTCAGAGACTGCTTCTCTTAACGTTCTATTTCTGATTTTGTGGGGTATTGGATCTGAAGTCCAGGGGTTGTCCCGTTTCAGCTGCATATAAATTTTAATGCTATCTGCTCACAGCACATTGAATATCCAAGGGTGATCTAAGCCTGTTCCTGTTGTATTCATTTAAAGAAACAGCGTTTTTACAATACAAATACTACTTCATTTTTGGCTGCTCAATCAGGGCCGGGACAAGGCATTTTGGTGCCCTAGGCGAGTACAGCCAATGGCGCCCCCCCCCCTCGCTCTCAAAAAAATACCCCCCCCCCACACACACTAATTCCTCTCACCCCTGCGCCAGGTCCTGTCACTAATTTTCTGCACATTCCACATAGCTCCCGTCCATCTCCTCAGCAGTCACTGCACAATGAAAATCAGCCATGACAAAATTTGCATTTTCAAAATCGCTCCCCTCCGTATGGAACAGTGCAATAACCCTAAATAACAGTCACTAAATAATCCACCGATACATGGAGCAAATCTACCAGACGAATGATTGTTACTAAAAACACTCCTACAAAACCAAGACCCTAAACTATTACTACTTAAGGCTCAAATAATTCTGCCAGACCCTGACCGAACGCAACCCCCACGTGTGCCCTATCAGCTGTACACAGGCTCTGAAAACATATACCACCGCCATACGTGGACCATATAGTGGTAGATACTAGTTGTATGTAGGCTCTGCAGAAATTTAATGATTACACTGCAGTTACATTTAGTGACTCACCGGAGACGTCTTTTCTGATCAGCGTTGTTCACTTTCCTTTTCTTCTCCATCGGTTAAACACCTTTATGCAATTGCTCCCCGGCCAAGACTCGTCCTGGGGAAATTTGGACACAAATATCTTAGATTCCTCACATTTCCAGTAACTCCTTAATTATAGGTATATAAGCCCCCTTAGTCAGACAGGTTATTGATATGCCTCTCAGTCAGGCAGGTATATAGATTTTTTGTCCCTTAGGGCAGGTAGGTATATAAATATAGGGGCACTCAGGCAGGAATATAGCTAGGGGTTCAGGCAAATATATAGCTAGGGGTTCAGGCAGGCGTATGGGGGCTACAGGCAGGCGTATGGGGGCTCAGGCAGGCGTATGGGGCCACAGGCAGGCGTATGGGGCCACCGGCAGGCGTATGGGGCCACAGGCAGGCGTATGGGCTCCAGGCAGGCGTTTGGGGGCCACAGGCAGGCATATAGGGGCCACAGGCAGGCGTACTGGGGCTCAGGCAGGCGTATGGGGCCTCAGGCATGCATTTGGGGGCCTCAGGCAGGCGTATGGGGGCCTCAGGCAGGCGTATGGGGGCCACAGGCAGGCTTATGGGGGCCACAGGCAGGTGTATGGGGGCCACAGGCAGGCATATAAGGGGCTCAGGCAGGCGTACGGGGGCTCAGGCAGGCGTACGGGGGCCCAGGCAGGCATAATAGGGGGCCCCAGGGGAGCAGTATGGGGGGTCAGGCAGGCGTATGGAACCACAGACAGGGGTTTGGGGGCTCAGGCCGGGTTATTGGGGCACCAGGCAGGCATATAGGGGCACCAGGCAGGCATTATAGGGGCCGCGGCGGTATTATGGGGCCAAGGCAGGATATAGGGGCCACAGGCAGGTATAGGGGGCCCACAGGCAGGGATCATAGGTGCCGAGGCAGCATTATGGGGCCCTAGGCAGGCATTTATTGGGGCTCCAGGCATTATTTGGGGCCAGCGGCAGGTATAGGAGCCACAGGCAGGATTATAGGGGGCCGCAGGCAGGCATTATGGGGGCGCAGGTAGGATATAGGGGGCCACAGGCAGGCATTATGGGGCCACAGGCAGGCATTATTGGGGCCGCAGGCGGGATATAGGGGGCCACAGGCAGGCGTATGGGGGCCACAGGCAGGCATTATGGGGGCCGCAGGCAGGCATTATGGGGGCCGCAGGCGGGATATAGGGGGCCACAGGCAGGCGTATGGGGGCCACAGGCAGAATATAGGGGGCCGCAGGCAGGCACTTAAAACAACAACATTAATACTTACCCAATTCCCGGGCGCGCGCTCTTTTTGTCCTCTTCAGCCTCGCGCTCCTCCGGCAGCTCCTCGGCGCACGGCCTGTGACACGCTGTGCGCCCGAGAAGAGGCAGCGTCGCGATGACATACTTCATCGCGACGCTGCCGGCTGAGGCGCACGGGGCCGCGGGGGTCCTCAGCGCTGTGAGGACCCGACGGCCCCGCTGTGTCGGCCTGCGCTCACCGGAGGATCCAGCAATCCTCCGGAGAGCGGGCCCGACACTGTCTGCGGGCAGGGAGCGCTTGCTCTCTGCTCCGCAGATGCGGTCACAGAGACGCCGGCGCTTCAGGCCCCGGCAGCGGCCTGGAGCCCGGCGAGGTTCGGGGCCCTGACGGCGCCCCTTAGGGATAGGCTGAGGTAGGGCGCCCTAGGCGGTCGCCTCCTTGGCCTACCGTCGTCCCGGCCCTTTTGCTCAAATTTTTTTGGCAATTTACATCCAGGGGTTAATTAAGCATTGTTCTGCTGCTGTGGTGACTAAAAAAAAACCGTTTATTTCACCGCCAAAAAATACATTTTTCCTGTGCATAATTCACAAGCGAAGGTTAAATTTCAAGTTTTCCTCTTGTTGTGTAGCGTAAAAAAACACGCCATTGTAAACGCTACAAAAGCTCGTAGTTTTTGGTTGCTCAATTCTTTGCGCAATTTAACATCCAGGGGTTAATTAAGCGTTGTTCTGCTGCTGTGGTGACTAAAGAAACTGTTTATTTCACCGCCCAAAAATACATTTTTCCTGTAGCATAATTCATAACCGAAGGTTAATTACAAAATTTTTCTTTGTTGTTAGCATAAAATTACACGCCATTGTAACACGCTACAAAGCTGGTAATTTTTGGCTGCTAATTCTTTTGCGCAATTTACATCCAAGGGTTAAGTATTTTTCTGCAGTTGTACTCGGTAAAAGAAACTTTGTTTTTCACCGCCACAGAAGAAATTCTGTAGCATAATTCATATCCGAAGGTTAATTAAGCCTGTTTGTGCTTTTATATTCAGTAAAATACACAGAGTTTTTAAACGGCACATACAAGTCAATTTTTCCTGCCCATTTGTGGAGAGCAATTTTATATCCAAGGGTTACCCAAGCTTCTTAGTGGGTTCATTTGGAGTCAAATACAGGGTGTGTATTTATCATATACAGATATCTTCATCAAACAGTATCTGATCAAAGATTGTATTAAGCTCACCTCCCAACACATCAAGGGGTTCCCAGAGCAGGTGAGTCCCTACACTAAACATGTTACCTTGCTAGGAGTCCATTCAGACTGCCACTTCCCCAGGAGTGATAGGAACCTGCAATTGAATTTAACCTGCACATATTTAAATGAGGTGGTTGAGGTGCAGCAAGCCAATGAGATTACCATCTCCCAAATAGACTACAAAATGTAAAAGGCTGTGCACATCTAATATATACTTTGAAAACGTAAGCATAGGTGCACACTGAAAGGCAATGACATACATCTAATACATAAATCAGTGGCACACTAAAGACTAAGTAAAACCTCAAGTTATATAGGATATAGGAATGCTTTACAGCTAAGGAAAATATGAAAAACCTGGGACTCTAGTTTACAGTATTTGATCAAAGATTGTATTAAGCTCACCTCCCAACACGTCAAGGGGTTCCCATGAGCGGTGGTCCCTACACTAAAACATGTTACCTTGCTAGGAGTCCATTCAGACTGCCACTTCCCCAGGAGTGATAGGAACCTGCAATTGAATTAACCTGCACATATTTAAATGAGGTGGTTGAGTGCAGCATGCCAATGAGATTGCCATCTCCCAAATAAACTACAAAATGTAAAAGGCTGTGCACATCTAATATATACTTTGAAAACG
The DNA here is from genome assembly GCA_025379985.1 of Phyllomedusa bahiana. NCBI lineage: Eukaryota > Metazoa > Chordata > Amphibia > Anura > Hylidae > Phyllomedusa > Phyllomedusa bahiana. Next base: position 28,992 of record JAODAL010004328.1, on the reverse strand, counting down.
TAAGCATAGGTGCACCTGAAAGGCAATGACATACATCTAATACATAATCAGTGGCACACTAAAGACTAAGTAAAACCTCAAGTTATATAGGAAATGCTTTACAGCTAAGGAAAATATGAAAAACCTGGGACTCTTAGTTTACAGTATTTGATCAAAGATTGTATTAAGCTCACCTCCCAACACGTCAAGGGGTTCCCAGAGCAGGTGAGTCCCTACACTAAAACATGTTACCTTGCTAGGAGTCCCTTCAGACTGCCAGTATCTGTACATTTTAGAACAAACAGTATGTCAGACAGAGAGGTGGCAGGCTCTTCACCTGCGAGTGGCAGAGGCACAAACATTCCTGGAGCAGGCCCGGGTCGCAGCACAGCACGGGGTGGTCGCTGCCGGGGTCACTCGGTGCGGCCACCAGTGCCGCTGTCGTCTAGCGGCCGTGTGTTGTTCAGCAAACCAATGGTTCTTGATTGGTTGACTAGGTCATCCACTTCCTCCCAGGTGACATCTGACAACCCCAGCCAAGAGTCGGTGGGAACGCCAGACACAACCCTAAGTTGGCATGGCCCGGGAGCGGGTCAGCGGCCCTCACCTGTCCTCAACCCGCCTCTGTCCCATCCGGTTCCCTCAGCCAGAGATCTACTATGTGGTCTGGGCTCAGCGCCACTATATAGCGAGGATGAACAGTTTGAGGAGGGCAGTCAGCAGCTACTTGGCAGCGAAGAAATGGGGCCAATATCCCCTGCTTCTTGTAGTAGGCGGCAAAGTATAGATGTTGAGAGTGGCATGGGAGGTATTGTTGTGAGGGGTCAGCCTCTGCATACCAAGACTGGTGATGAGGACAGCAGTGACGATGAAACACAAATAGATGATGATGTAGTCGACCGCACTTGGGAGCCGGGTGAAGCAAGGGCTTCATCATCGTCAGGAGAGGAGGGTGTCAGCTTGCGCGTCTGGAGCTGTAACTACGGTCAGGGCCAGTACATGTCCTTTACGGCCCACTGGGTGAATGTGCTTCCTGCCCAGGCACACCAACAACTTGGACAGGAGACGCCACTTTCTCCTCCACGTTGTCAAACTGCGGCTCCTGCGCCAATGTCCGCCTCCTCCACCACCACCACCACATCTCAGCCTCCACAAGTACTGCTCCATCATACCACATGTGTAGGGCACAGCGGTGTCACGCAGTTCTACACCTGAAGTCACACAGGGGAGGAACTGCTCCGCGTCATGCAGCAAGAAATCGATGTGTGGCTTTCTCCGCACCAACTGCAAATCGGAACCTTTGGTGATGACAATGGGATTAACATGGTGTCCGCGCTGCACCGAGGAGGGATGGTCCATGCGCCCTGCATGGCGCACGTGTTTAATCTAGTTGTGAAAAGGTTCCAATCCTACAAAGCCAGGAACACCCTCCTCGAGTTGGAGCGGCAGAACGGCCTCCCCCAACACACTCTGATTTGCGATGGTTCCACCCATTGGAATTCCAGCCTGCACATGTTGGACCGACTGTATGAATAGAGAAAGGCCATTAACGATTTTTTGATGATCCAGGCGGACAGGAGTACTCCCCTGTGTAACTTTGATGTCACCCCAGTGGCAGCTCATGCGGGACCCCTGCCATTGTTGAGGCCATTCGAGGAGACCACGTTATTTGTCAGTCGCCAGGACTACGGGATGAATAACGTCATTCCATCTGCTTCATGTCCTGGAACAGATGCTGAAAAATCTGTCTGGGCAGGGGACTGGAGACTGGCAAACTACATCTCGCGGCCACATGAGCCCCGGTGGGGACTGAAATGGAGGAGGAGGGGGAAAAGACATTGGAGCAGAAGCATTGTCTGTGAAATGAGTGGATTTTCTACCCAGGGGACAAGAGAGGAGGAGCAGGAGCAGCTGGAGGAGCTAGAAAGGAGATGAGGAAGACAAGGCAGATGACCCGCAAGCACCGTGGCAGTATACAGTGGAGATGGAGGCAGGGAGCCCCTCGGAGTCACTTGTGCAGATGGCCCGCAGCATGCTGATTTGCCTGGCTTTGTGACAGCCGAATAGTTCAGCATCCGCAGAGGGATGACTTCTGGCTCTCCACCCTATTGGACTCTCGCTACCGGTCCAAAATGGGAGCCCCTTTTTTCCCCGCTATTGAGAGGGAGGACAAACTCAAATTCTATAGGGAAATCCTCCGTATCAGTTGGCCGCTGCCTATGTGCGACATCGTCCCTCCACTGACAGGTCTGACGGGGGGGTTCTTCAGCGCTCACGTTACTACTGCCGGCGGCTGCTGGGGGAAGGTGGGGGTTAGGAGCAGTAAACCCGTCCATCAGCAGCAACCTAAGTCTGGAGTCACTGATAAGCAGCTTCCTTCACCCACCTAGTGAGGAGGGGGAGTCGTCAGCAGCAGCACAGGACCTGGAGCAGACCCCGAACCCAAAAGGTGGTGGCCTATGTGGACACCACTCTGCCACCCCATTTTGAAGATCCGCTGGACTACTGGGGCAGCCAAACTGGATATTTTAGCCGCAACTTGCCGAGTTTGCAGTGGAGAAGCGTCCTGCCCGGCCAGTAGTGTGGCATCAGAGCGGTGTTCAGTGCGGCGGGGGCCATCGTTATCCCAAGGAGAACCCGCTTGTCCACGGGAAATGTGGAACGACTGACCTTTGTCAAGATGAATCAGCATGGATCCGGGCCCGGTTTCCAAAACACCAATGCATTGGCGTCAGACTACATCAGCCATTTTTCACCCAAACTGTGAGAAAGAGTCTGGGTTCAAACTACCTGCCTCAGCCACTATTTTATGCCACCACCCCCCTGATGCCAAAAACATCTGCTGACAGTTTCTCCATCTGCCACCAACCGTCTTTACCAGGGGCTGGTATTTCCACCCACCTCCCCACTCTGTCATTGTGCCCCATTATACCCATGCTCTGTGCTGTTTCTGGTGCCGTGACATCCACACTGTGTCATTGTGCCCCTCTCGCCTCATGCTGTTGCTCCCCCGCCGCCGTCCCCCTCCACTCTCTTCTTGTGCCACTTGTGGCTTACCCATTTTTTTCCCCCTCCAGAATTTTCATTGTTCCATGTCTGACCTCATGCTGCTGCCCCCATCACCTCCCTCCGGGCATTGTGCCATCTGTGGCCTACTACTGTTTTGCCACCTCCAAATGTCATTGTGCCCGTCTGACTTTATGCTGTGCTCCCCACCCCCACCCTTTTCATTGTGCCCCTCTGGGCCTACCCAGTTTTTGCCACCCCCAAATGTCTTGTGCCACCCTGACCTATCGGCTGGCCGCACCCCCACCCTGTCATTGTGCCACTCTGTGGCCTATACTGTTTTTTTTCCCTCCAGAATGCATTGGCCACTCTCTGACCTTTATGCTGCTGCTGCCGTCACCTCCCTCTCTGTCATTGTGCCACTCTTGGGCCTATACGTTTTTGCCACCTCCGAATGCATTGGCCCCCTCTCTGACCCCAGCTGCTTTTCCGCCGTCACCTCCGATCTCTGTATTGTGCCTCCCTGGGGCCTACGCTTTTTTGCCACCTCCAGAATGTCATTGGCCATTGTCTGACCCATGCTGCTGTTCCGTCACCTCCACTCCTGTCATTGTGCCCCCTTTTGGGGCCTATATGTTTTTCCACATCCAGAATGTCATTGTGCCACTCTCGACCTCTGCTGCGCCGCCGTACCCCCCAAATCTCTGTTATTGTGCCCTCTGTGGCCTACTACTGTTTTGCCAACTCCAGAATGCAATGTGCCACTGCTACCTCATCCTGCTGCGCCGGCCCTCCACACGTGTCATTGTGCCACTCTCTGCCCTCATCTGTGCTGCTGGCCCTCCACCTCTCATTGTGCCCCCTTTTGGGGCCTACTATGTTTTTTCCCACCTCCAGAATTAATTGTTCCACTGTCTGACCTATGCTGCGCCGCCGTCACCTCCACTCACTTCATTGTGCCATCGTGCCTCTACTTTTTTTTTGCCACCCCCAGAATGTCATTGTGCCACTCTCTGCCCTCTGTGCGCCACCGCCCCTCCACTCTCTGTCTTTGTGCCACTCTTGGCCTACTACTTTTTTTGCCACCTCCAGAAGTCATTGCCACGTCTGCCCTCTGCTGCTGCGGGGGCTGCTCCCGTGACCTAAACACTGTGTCATTGTGCCACTGTCTGCCCTCATGCTCTGCGTGGCGTGCCGTGACCTCCACACTCGTCATTGTGCACTGTCTCCCTCAGCTGCTGCTGCTGTTGATGCTGTCAACCCCAACTGTTCTTTGTGCCACTTTTTGGGGCCTACTCCGTTTTTGCCACCCCCCAGAATTCTTTTGGGGCCACTCTCTACCTCATGCGCTTGGCCCCACGTCCCCTCCACACCCCTTTCACTGATGTTGCCACCTGAGCCCTCAGCTTTTTTTTTCCAGCTTTCACTGCCGACTTTATCAGGCTACATTCCCGCTTTGATTTTTTGGGCTTTTTTCCCTCTTAAGTGCCAGGGAATTTTATAGTAAGCACTAAGAGCGGCGGGATCTCTGCGTGTCATACTAAAACCAGCATTTATAAGACCAAACCAAGCTCCCCCTGCATATTTAAGATGGCACAAAGTTTTACACACCCCGCAGGCCTGTGCAGCTGGAAAAAGCTGCTTTTTTAAAGCGATTATCCCAAAGAAAAATTCGTACCGAAGTTATTTTTGTCGGGAAATTCGGCGAAGTGACACAACCAAATTTTTGAGAAATTCGCCCATCTCTAGTTATAACTGTTGGTTGAATGCTGGCTTGGCTGATAGCTATATCTCTACCTCTATAAAATGCCTAAAATACATAATAAATTTGGTGCATTTCATGTACTCCACCTTTTGCTCACTTTGCAACAGCATTCTGTCACATTTTATTTAGCATATCTCACACATTGTTTTAAAAGGTTACATTTTTGTTATAGATATTTGCTTGTTATTTCAAGTTTATCTCCGTAAAAAAATGCTTTTTGTTTCTTTGCCATTGACTTGCTGTATATGAATACTGGATTAATACAGAGACACGTTTGACTCATTTACTACAATGGTTTTCAATTTTTTTGGTCAAGGCCATTTGTTTTTAAGGGGGTTTTGCCAGGAAATGACTTCCTTACCTGTTGTCTGCTCAGGACAGAAGATAAACAAATCATGAGGTGTCATGAGCTGCTGCAGGGAGTAGAGAGAGGGGACTCTAGCAGAGCGAGTAAGCAAGGGAGCGTCTGCAATGTTTACTAAGAAATTACATTAAAACTAAGTAGTTTCTCTATACGCAGAAAGCGTCAAAACACTGCACTTTTTCCTCCCCAGCCCCTTGCAGAGAGAGAAGCAAGGGAGCGTCTGAAAATGTTTATTAAGATAATTACATTACAACAGTGGATTCTTTATACAGCAGAAAGCCTCATACAGTGCACATTTCTCCCCAGCCCCTTGCAAGCTCCTTCATATTCCCTGTCATCAGATAAGAGGTGCAAACACGCAAGCGCGGCCAGATCAGCTCCTGGTCGGTCGTGTCCATTGTAAACTTTTAAGTAACTAAGGGCATGTAAAGAAAGCTGTAAACTTCACCAAGGCTTGACTTTTTATAATCACATATATTTAGAAAAGTGATTAAATACCCATTTTGGAGGATCGCATGTCAACATTACATCGTGAAAAAACCCCTTTAAAGAGAACCTGTCACATAGTTTTTGCCCCCCTGGCTGAGGACAGAACAAGGTAGTGTCAGGCATGCTGTTTCCAGCACTGTGTCCCTTATTCTGTAAGATGCTGTAATTTTCGTGTATTTAATGCTCAAATCTGCAGTTTCAGCCAGAAGAGTCATTTGAAGAGTCCTTCAGACTGTCAGTTTTTTTCAAACCCAGCCAATCGGAGGCTAGCCCCACCCACCTCAACTGACAAACCTATTACTTTGAATAGGTAGAAACATGTGAATAACTGTCAGTGGGCAGAGCTAGCCTTTGGTGGGTGGAGCTAACACCTGCTCATGAATAAGATTTAAGGGGGAAATACTCTAAAACAGCTGCATGTTACAAATTAAGGGCACAGTGCTGGGAACAGCAGGTCTGACACTAGCTTGTGCTGCCCTCAGCAAGGGGGGCACAACCTATGTGACAGGTTCCCTTTAAGTGGCTTTAAAATTGAGTTTAATTGCTTTTTTATTATACATATAGGGAATGTTTAAGAACTAGTTTAACCCCTTACCGCCAGAGCCAGTTTTGGCCTCCCTGACAGAGCCCCATTTTTTAAATCTGTCGTGTCACTTTATGTGAGAATAACTTTTTGACACTTTAACCTATCCCATGTGATTCAGAGACTGTCTACTCGTGACACAGTGTGCATAAAGAGAGTAAGAAAATTTGGTCAAAAAATGATTGTTTTATTTGTGAAAAATATCAAATTATCGTAAAAATTTGAAAAAATTTACCAATTTCAAACTTCAAAATTTTCTGATGTAAGAAAGATAGTTATTCCAGTCAAAAATAGTTTAAACTAGCATCTACCAATGTCTGCTGTATTTTGGCATCATTTTTTTAAATTTTTTTTTTTTTTTTTTTACGACATTAGGGGCTTAAAAATATTAGTATTTAATTTTCAAATTATCAAGAAAATTTGCAATATAATTTTTTAGGGACCAGTTCCATTTTCTAACGTGACTTTGATTGACCTGTATGTTAATACCCCCCATAAATGACCTCATCTAAAAACTACACCCCTTAAAGTATTCAAAAATGCATTTAGAAAGTTTATTAACCCATTGGGTGTTTCACAGGAATTAAAACAAAGTGGAAGTGAAATTTCAAAATTTCACTTTTTTTTGCAGATTTTCAATTTTTAAACATTATTGACAAGAATACGGTAAATGTGATCAGGGAAATTCAATTTAATATTGATTCCCCAGATTCTGCCGTTTTCAGAGATATCCCATATGAGGTACTAGTGCATTATTTGGCTCAACCACAAGCCCCAGAATAGGGGGAGCACCTACTGGACTCTGGGCCTCATTTTCATTATCGATTTTATTTAGGGGCCATTTCAGTTTGCGGACGCCTAAGGTGCTAAAACAATAAACACCCCTAAAAAGACCCCATATTGGAAACTACACCCCTTACGGAATATATCCAGAGGGGTACTGAGTATATCGACCCCACAGGTGTTTCTAAAAAATTTTTAGCGTTCGGCTCTGAAAATAAAAAAAAATATATTTTTTCCAATAATCTGCAATAATCTGCAATAATCCCCAAAATTGTGTTACGCAATTTCTTCCAAGTTTGGCCCAATCCCCTACATGTGGGTGTAAACTGCTGTTTGGGCGCAGGGCATGGGAGTACAAGGGAGGGGAGCGCTATTTGGCTTTTGCCGCACAGATTTTGGGTTTGGGGCCATTCGCATCTCCAAAGCCCCCAAAGAAACTAGAACAGGTTGAAACCTTCCAAAGTTTCCCCTTTTTGGATTCAAAAACCCCTCAGGGATCTCATCTAAAGGTTTATTTTGCATTATGGGCGCACAGGTGTTCCGTAGATTTTTTTTTAGCATTGGGCCATGGAAATGGAGGGGGGAAACGCAGTTCCGCCATTGTTTTTGGGCTCATTTTTACAGTATTCGCCATACGGATAAATGACGGGGGCAACTTTACTATGGGGTTCGGTACAATTACAATGATAAAAATTTTATAAAAGTTTTTTATGTTTTATTACTTTTACACAATAGAAGCGAGTTTTATAAAAAAATTGCGTTTTTATGTTGTACCTATTCGACAGCCATAGCTTTCTTAATTTTTCTGCATATGGAGCTGCTTGTGGGCTTGTTATTTACAGATGAGTTGATGTTTTTATTGGTACCATTTCGGGGGGCATAATGATGCTTTGATCACTTTTTTATTAAGGTTTTTGTGAGTCATTTTGTACAAAATACAGCAATCCTGGTAGGGGTTTTTTATTTTTTTTTTTTTACAGCGGCCACTGTGCTTATAAAAAAGACATGCTAATTTTACTCAGCAGGTTGATACGATTACAGCGATACCACATTTGTATATTTTTTTAATGTATTACTGCTTTTACACAAAAAACACTTTTATTTTAAATGGAAAAAAACGTTTTGCATCAAACCCCAGTCTGAGAGCCATAACTTTTTTTTTATTTTTCTGTTTATGGAGCTGTATAGGGACTTTTTTTTTGCGGGATAATTTGAAGTTTTTATTAGTAACATTTTGGGGGGAAAAGACTTTATTATCGCTTTTAAATCCGTTTTTTGGAAGGCCCGGGGGAAGAAAAATACTGCAACCCCAGCAGCTTTTTTATTTTTTTTTTTAATAGCGTTCCCCCGTGCAGTATCCGTGAAAAAGTTAGTTTTACTCTGTGGGTTGAGACGATTACAGTGATACAACAATTTATGTAGTTTTTTTTTGAAAAAAAAGTGTTTTTTATTGTGTAAAACAATTTTTTATTTCATCGCTATCTTCTAATAGCCAAACTTTTTAACTTTTTCGTATACAGAGCTGTGTAAGGATTTTTTTTTTGCGGTTGAACTGACGTTTTAATTGGGCATCACTTGATGTTGATATGAGTTTTTGATGACTTTTTACTCCATTTTATGTGCTGCGGGATGAACAAAAATCGCAATTCTGTGACTGTTTTTTTTTTTTCTTTTATGGCGTTCACCGTACGGGTTAATTAACATGACAGATTTATAGGGTGGGTCGCTACGCACCGCGGGGATACCAAAAAATGGGTACTTTATTTATTTTTGATCTTTTTTGGGGCGATTGGCGTTTGTAAAGGGGAAAAGGGCGATGTACGTGTTTTTATTTTATTTTTTGTGTTTGTGTTTTACTTTTTTACACTTTTTTTTACTTTTTCACACTTTTTACACTTTTCCCCAGGGGGGAATTGCATGAACGATCGTCAGATCGTTCATGCAATAGGAGACCAGCATACAGCTATAAGCTGTGTGCTGATCTCCATGGCAACTGTCAGTCACGCTGCCCACAATGCATTGTGGGCATCGTGACGTCACCAGACAACCCGGATGCTCTCATTCAGCATCCGGGCTGTCTGGTAGGAGATCAGTAGCGGCGCAGAGCGCCATTACTGCGCCGGCAAACGGGCAGCAGGAGCTCACTCCTGCCGCCCAGCCGCGATGTCCCCGACCATGATGTCGCGACATCGGGGGGTTAATCCCCCGCGGCCCCGGGGCTCACTCCGGCCGTGGGGGATGCGGCATGATGTCAACGGTAATATTTCCGCTGGTTCCATGCCGCGATCTTGCGCGCCCCCGCCTGTGAGCGCGCACGATCGCCTTGACGTACTCATACGGCAATTTGCGGGAACCCCTACCCGACATTGCCGTATGAGTATTAAGTTAACAGTTCACAACAAAAAGAAACCATAAAGTAAACAGCTTCTGTTAACTCAATACAAATAAACAACCATTACAATCAGAAGAAAACAAATAATAAAATAATATATTTTATTTATTAAGTAATAAAAATTACATACAAAAACACAGATAAAAATACGATAATGGGGAAGAAAAGCTAACCAATGGGTTTTGTAAATAAATAAATACATATATTTACATATCATAATAAAGATCCACATCTACATAATACAAATACAAAAGTGCATCCAAAGTGCAATAAAAAGTAATATATGTATATATAAATATAGGGACCAAAATCTCAAAAGTGCAAGTGCATATAAAAATAAATAAATCTCATAAATAATCCCTATAGATACATAAATAATCCAGTGATATGATGCTAAAAAACATACAAAAGTAATATAGACATGATACATGGGATCAATAGTTAATAAAAAATACAATACAATAATATTAACCAAATGATATATGCCAAGAAGTCTCCCTATGTGCGTTTCGCACCAGTGGCTTCTTCAGGTGAAGTCTCCCTATGCGCGTTTTGCACCAGTGGCTTCTTCACCTGAAGAAGCCACTGGTGCGAAACGCGCTTAGTGAGACTTCTTGGCACATATCTTCGGGTAATATTATTGTATGGTATTTATTATTAACTATTAATCCCATCTATCATGTCTATATTACTTTTGTATGTTTTTTAGTATCATATCACTGGATTATTTATGTATCTATAGGGATTATTTATGAGATTTATTTATCTTTATATGCACTTGCACTTTTGAGATTTTTTTGGTCCCTATATCTATATATACATCTATTACTTTTTATTGCACTTTGGATACACTTTTGTATTTGTATCATGTAGATGTGGATCTTTATTATAATATGTAAATGTATGTATTTATGATTACAATCACTTTGGTATAGCTTTCTTCCCACATTATCATATTTTTATCTTTGTTTTTTTGTGTGTCATTTTTATTACTTAATAAATAAAATATGTTATTTTATTATTTGGTTTCTTCTGATTGTAATGGTTGTTTATTTAAGTTAACAGTGCTGATGACCAGGACAATTCATCGAAATAAAGGTTTCATTTTTGTAACAGAAGCTAAAAAAAAGGACAGCAGAAAGCTCTTCTCCAGTGTTAACGATCAGGACTTTAAACAAAATCACATTTCTGTTCAGGGTTGTTACAGGGTTGGAATGATGACAACTTGTCATCAGTTTTCTTGATAAATTGTGCTTATAACCATTACAAAATGAAAAGCTGTTGCTAGTTTAAATTCTATGGAGCTCGTGAATGGCTGATCTAAAATAACTGTATAAAATATGGGCTAAGTTAACTGATATTTATTTACTTGTAGATTTATTTACTTTTTTATTGTTTATTGACTCTTAGATGCATGAAAGAACAAAATAATGTTGTACAGAACCAAAATGCAGTAAGATGACATACTAAAATTACCCATAATGACCAAAACAGATGACTATAATTAATTCTGATGACATACCAGGCCCCTAAATTTAAAGGGGTTGTCCTCGTTCAATTAAAAAAGAAGTAATAGGCTACTGTTTTCACGTAAAAAAAAAAAAAAACAACTCTCATCTTTCTCCGCTGATCCATTCCAGCACTGGGTATCCACGGTCTTCTGTTTACCTTCTGTTTGTAACGGTCAGTGGTAGTGGATCCTCTGGACCACTGCAAGCGATGGTATTAGACACGCCAGGGAGCGGAATCTAAGTAGGTCCAGTTTTCACCAAAGCAAAGCGGGATGGACTTGCTGCGGCGCATTGCTACCAGGTCGCTACCCCTGACGTGACTTGCTTGCGGTGGCTGCCGAGGTGTGGCGTGGTACAGAATCGTTAAGCAGGCTCGTAGTCGGGGACAGGCAGAAGGTAAGGACAGGCAGCAAAGATTTGTGGTCGAGGGACGGAGGCAGAAGGTACGGTACACAGGATAACACAAGACACTAATATGGAACGCTTCCTCTCAAGGCACAGGGCACTATCGATTCAGCAAGGTGGTAAGTAAGGGGCAGGACTTAAATAGGGTCAGCGCCCGGTGAAACCAATCACCGGCGCACTGTCCCCTTAAATCGAGCTGCAGTGCCGCGCGCGCCTGCTAAGGGGGGCGCGCGTCCGGCCAGCAGCAGAGGAGCGTGCCCGAAACACAGCAGGAGCGCGGCGAGGTAAGTAAAGGGGACTGCAAGCGCTGCTCGCAGCGGGAGACGCCGCTGGGGTGCGGGTGTGCCTGCTACCCGACACGGAGGTCGCAGGGACACCCGTAACAGTGTTCTCTTCCAAATGAGATGTCACTGTTGCACCAGCTAATTTTTGTTTGAATCAGACAAGCCCTTTAATCAGACCTGAGAACAGAATTATAAAGTTAGGCCCCAGACAAGCTCGGGAAATTAATTCTGACCCAAGACTAAACCCCTTAAATGAAGAGTGAGAAGAAAGAGACCACTAAAATTATTGAGATCCCAGACCCAAACCCTTGTAATTAATTCAGACCCAGGGCTAGATCACTAACTCTAAAATGAATTCAGAACCCAGACTAGATCACTAAAATTAATCAGACACCTGACCAAACCGTAAAAATGAATTCAGACCTCATACGAGAAAAAAGAAACATGTATACTTACTGCTCACAGATCCATTTAACTGTCAACTGCAAACCATGTGCTGATGCTGGCCAGCATTAGGATTTTGTGCTGGACCCTGTCAGTAGTTCTGCGAGATGCTTTGGAGATGACACTACCCTTTAATGGATCTATGATGGCAGAAAACAGGATACCAACAACTATCATTCCTGATCTGGATCTGGCCTGTAACCCACCAATATGAAACTATCTGTCAAACTTTCATATTATCTTTGCTAAAATATCCTTGTGGCCAACTTTCTATTCCAGGTGGTGATCTGACAACCAAACTTGGTCAAACACTAACACAGTTAGGGTATGTTCACACTGTTTATTTGGACGCCGTTTTGGGCGCTGTTTTTGGAGCATTTCCGTGCCCAAAACAGTCCAAAAAGCTTCCCAAACGCTACCAGTTAATTTTCATTGATTCCTATGTAAAACCACGTTGTAGTTCACACTATGCGTTTTTAGACGCTTCTTTGCATCCTGTCTGGGTGCTGAAAAAAAAATGTCATGTCAATTCTTGATGTGTTTCCAATGCTGAAAATCCCCAAAGGAATCAATGGAGAGCTTCAAAACCTCGTCCAAACCTCATCCAGACCTCTTCTGAAGAAGCATGTTTCAGGCGGAGTTTTGATGCTGTTCTGCACACCGAAAAATCAGCGTCCAATCAGCATCCAAATCAGACGTGTGAACTTACCTATAAACTTTAAACAAAACTAAAGCAATTTTTTAGTTTTAATACCATGCTACACTGTTGTGAAGAAAATAGATATCTAGCCATTCTGAAGTCCACCAGTACTTGTAAAGAAAACTAACTTTAATGATTTGTAAGCCGGTTCGATGCCATATCAGGATGATCAGGCAAGAAGTCGTCTTCCAGTCTCTGGCCAAACTGCAATTCATTCAGAAAAAAAACCCATATTCAATTAACATTGTAGTCATGCAGATTATGTGTAAAGATAAGGTTCTTTGTCATAGTGTGACCTAGGACCGTGTTACTTATTGGGCAAAATAGGCACTTGCCCTACAAGCATAAAGGCTTGAGGTGGCGAATGTATGTCCCAGGAATCCAGTACATATGCCATGGACCCTGGGTTTCTGCTGCTTATATATGCTGTTTATTTGTTCTTAGGATATGTTAAAAACCATGATGGAACAGGGAGAAATTTAGCCCTGCCACTTAGTTTTGTAGGTGGCAGACGGCCTACAAGTTGTTAGTTGGTGCCCTGACATATGCGGTGTGGTGATATACAGTAGGTGGGCTTGGGGATGTTTAGAGGCATGGCCTCATGTAGTGTCATGTTTGGGCAGGACCCTCTGCGCCACTGTGCCCAAAGGCCCATAATGCTGTTAAAATGGCCTTGGTGTGACTAATATGGTCAAAACAACCACCAACTGTATTTATGGACCTGCACGCACAATTTGTATTAAAATGTATCCCACCAACCTTGACTTGACATTTTGAATACTTGGAGCAATTTTTGTGCAAGCTAATGTGTTCCCATTACGATGGTAATTTGATTCTGTCTCAGTCAGGCAAACTTCCAAACACAAACTGAGGAACTCAGCAACTTTGCTTAAACATGTCTGCAGTTGATCTACAAATCTGTAATTGAACAGATTACCAACTAATTATCACATTGTTGCCAAGCAAACACAGTTTTTGCTTGCAAAGGGGCATGACCTTCTTAATGCAAAAACACTGCAAAAAGCTAAGCAAAGCTTATCATTCAACACGTTTTCAAAGGGGCACCAGAACCCTTGTCATAAGACTGCTGCTAAGTATTTTAGTAATGCGGTAGAAAACCTACACTTTTCTTTCAACTTACTGAGACCAGATTGAGCAGCAATTGGCAGGGTATTACAAGCAATTTGCAAAAAATATTGTGTAAGGCTTGACATGAGAAAACAAGAAGACACAGCACACTCTAGGATGAGTGTTATAGAAAGCTATTTGACCTATATGTATGATTTTAAAGGGAATGTGTCATCAAAAACGACTTATGGTCTAACTCACATTTTTATGTTCAACACATTTTTTAAGAATTTTTGGTTATTTTTTTAAATTTTCCATACCACTTTAATTATTTTTTTAATAATTCTTAAGTCCTGCAGTTTTCATTTTGGCCACTAAGCCTAATAATATTCTAACACTTCCTGTTCTGTACTGAAAGATTCTCAGTAGTCTGCTCATCAGCACAAAGAGGGTCAAACTGAAAGCAGACACCAGTCACAAGAGGAGATAGTCACAGTTCACCCTTTCACCTACCTGCACACTGATTTCTTCCCAGGTCACAGAGCATGACTAGAAAACTCTCCTCTAGATGTGAATGGGACTGAGTCAATCTTAAGTCTCCTATGTGCATGAAGCTACTGTAAAGCATCTCTCTCACTGCTGTTAAAGCCGTGCAAACAAGGCCTAGTGGCCAAAATGAAAGCTGCAAGACTTAAGAATTATTAAAAAATATTGAAAGTGATATGAAAAATTAAAAAAAAAACAACCAAAAATTACAAAGAAATGTGTTTAACATAAAAATGGGACTTAAAAAATGATTCATTTTTTGATGACACATTCCCTTTAAAGGGTGGGAGAAAACCAACAGAAATTCAGGGAGAACGTACTAACTCCATGCAGATGTTTTCTGTGGTTGGATTCAAGCTCAGGACAGCAACGTTGCAGGCAGCAGTGCTAATCACTGGACTAGTGTGTTGGCCACAGTGATTGATTATATCAACCCCATTGATCTACTATTTGGACAATCAGGTGACTTTCTAACAATGTTACATTCTTGTAAAATATAGCTTTTCTAATTGCCAGGTCACTCTTTATTACAGAAGCAGGTCTCAAAATTGGCCACAAAACTTCCATGTAGCAGTATCTGTTAATGGGTGTCTAGGTAACATTTAAGGGGTTTTCCAAGACTTTTATACACCTCCCTAATACCTGCCGGTGTACTGAAACAGAAAATTAACCCGTACTTACACATTTTACGAGAGTTCCAGCACTTTCAGAGCTCCATTGTCCCTTCAACCCTGGTCCCTCACTGATCACTCTTTAATACAGAAACAGGTCTCAAAATTGGCCACAAAACTTCCATGGAGCAGTATCTGTTAATGTGTGTCTAGGTAACATTTAAGGGGTTTTCCAAGACCTCCCTAATACCTGCCGGTGTACTAAAATAGAAAATTATCCCATACTTACTTCCTTTACGACAGTTCCAGCGCTTTCAGAGCTCCATTGTCCCTCCCACCCCGGTCCCTCACTGATGATGTCACGTTTATGGATTGCAATATACTGCAACCAATCTGCATGTACAGCATGTGACCCCAGAGGTCAGTGATTGGCTGCAGTATCATGTGATCTATGAATGTGACATCATCACTAAGAGACCAGGGGTAAAACTGGAGCGCTGGCAGTGCTAGGACGGTGATAATAGGAGAGGTACATTGGGATAATTTTCTATTTAAAAACCATTTAATAGTCTTGATAAACTCCTATGGACACAGCATTAATTGAGAAACTACCTTCTCTTTTTAGGGTATTTTCACACAGGGCAGATATGCTGTGGATCTTCACATAAATTAACCTGGGTTTAGATTTAAAATCCATAGCACAATTTATATGTAAATGTAGAGGATTTATTACCAATAGTCCCCATTGAATTCAGTGGGTGAAGACAGTAAAATAAAAAAAAATTAAATTTTAAAATTTAAAGGCTCAGTGCACCTATGGTGTCATGTTTCCTGTCTGCCGGTCTTCACCCACCAGAGATAACATTATGTCATCATTGCAAACAATTTTAGGGCTGCAGTGGTCATACTTTTGCACACTGGTTTCTCTGCAGGAAAATTGATAGGCAGATCTGTTTAATTTGGTGTGGATTTGCCACAGATTTCCCTATGGACAAACTATAACATAGGAAGGTAGGCATACAAGACATTTTGGGCGATCTGTATTTACAGATCTGTGCCAGTAGTCTGACGTCCTTTAAGCCAAAAAACTGGCGCAGTCTCGTTTGCTATATTTTTAATCAGTCGCACTCCAGTATAAGGCGCAGTGCAAAACACCCGTGGCACTTTGTAATGCACCTGAGATCAGGGGGCATGCTGGAGGCGTGTCGCACTACAACCGTACGATTCTACATATTTGGTGCATTACTGCTGGAACAGGTAGAGCACTTTAAAATTGGTTTACCTGAGCCTGAATTGTTGCTTTGTAGGTAGAAAGTGCTAAATCTATGACCCACAGTAGAACAGGTTAATAGATTCAGGTGCATTCTACACTACTAACGCGTGCAGTAAAATTGGTGCCTGGGCACCAAAAATCATACGTGTCATCCTTTGTTACCACTGTGAACCTCATGCAGTATGCTGCACCCATGATTTTAAGTTGCTTGATACTTGGGACTAGGAATTTGCATCTCAACACCAGCCATCTATCAATTATTAATGTTATCATTGTTAGTAGTTACTTGTGCCAGTGTTGGCCAGCAAACTCATACAGCTATGTATCAAGCAGATTAAACTCAAAGGTTCAGGGTACCGCATATGTTTCTTGGCTGTGCCCAAAAACACTGTGTATTCCTACTCTTAGATACTCTGTAGATATTGTTTAATTTACCATTTTATCAGCAAAACCATAGCCTTGTTGAAAACAAAATTCTGTAACAAAAATCTATTTCATTTCCGTTTCTGGTTTTTGTTTTGTGTTGTTTCCTTTTTGGGTAAAATACCAGCCAATGCTCAATTTGTCACCAAAATCTTCTTTAGAGGGCCTGCACATTTTAAATTTCCCATTACTGCCTGTCTGCATTTCCTATAGAAGAATGTAATATACGGTTCCGTTATTAAATACCCAACATATACATGTACCCTAGCTGCAGTCGTTTGACAGTATAAAACCATGCATCATTTTCTTGACATGGCACATCAATTTTAGTATATATGGTTTATTTATATCAGGCATCCTCAAACTGCGGCCCTCCAGCTGTTGGGAAACTACAACTCCCATCATTCCCACTTTTATAGATTATATAAATGCATGATGGGAATTGAAGTTTCCCAACAGCTGGAGGGCCGCAGTTTGAGGATGCCTGATTTATATGTAGGTTTCTTGCAACAGATGAAGCAGGAGTAACTGAAATCACTCTGTGTATTTCGCTGAACAGTTTGTAACACTTATACACATACAATTGTAAATACAGCAATGCCATCTTACTTTGGACCTGGAAATTCAGAAGCTGAGGAAGTGGCATTAAAGATGACACCGTACTGTAACTTCCATCCCAAGGATGAAATAAAATGGATCTCTGTCTGAAGGACAAGAAAGCATTAACTGCCAGATCTGAATGAAGTCTATTTAGCACACTTGTGCCACTTATGGTACTAGAAAATAAACTGCACAATAGAAACTTCTCCACTTTATGACTCTGGTGCTTTGTGGGTTCATGGGAACAGTAATCACATTCAGAGACCTGGGACATAGAACTCACTGTAGGAAAAGGAAATGTCTTAGTGAGTTTGCCAACAGCAATATCACTATGTAGAGACCTATATGTTTCTCAAGTGTAGCATGACTTATTGTTTAAATCAGTTTCTCTCGTTCAACATTAAAACAAAATGTTAAGGCGACGTGCACACGGCAGAGGATAAAATACTCAGCAGATTCTAATCAGTTTTTTGTACTGGTTTTTACCCAGGTGTTTTTGCAGAGTTTTTTCAGATTTCATCCGTCCCATCCAACAGTGCTATTATCTGCTGTTTTCAAGTGAAATACATACAGAACATGTTCGGAGTTTTTGACCCGTTCTTCAGATGTGAAAAACGACCTCAGAAAATCTGAGCAGTGTAGACTACAGCTCCGATTTTTTCTTGAGGTCTATGGGGATAAATTGCAGTCGGATTTTTGCGGATTCTAAATGCTGAATCCGCTTACAAATCAAAGTCGTGTAGATGTAGCCTGAAAATAGTCTTCCAGGTCACTATGTTTATTTTTAGATCACTTTTCAGTATGTTCTGTGTACACTAGAGACTGGTTTAGGAGCCATTGTATTATCATGAGGGGGAGGATTGTGGTTAATGGTAACACTTATTATTCCCAGTAGACTGACAGTTTGGTAAGGGAGCTGTTAGAAAATTCTATGCTTAGAATTTTGCCCCTATAGTGTTATTTTTCAGTAACACAATAGTGTTACCAATTAGAAAACAACATTCTCATATTCTGCCCTGGTACAATATGGAACATGATTCAAGATAATATAAATTCTTTATTGAATGTCAGCAAATAACCCAGCAAAAAGTGCACCTTGAAAACATTAAAATAAGCATATAGTGGGTTCCAGATGGCATTCACTCCTGGTTTGTTTATGGACTAAGTACCAAGATAGACAAACAAAGACATAGGCCTGGAGCATGGAAAATGTGGTGCCAATATTCAAGAAGGCTAGCTTAATTTTCAATGTGCGTAAAATATTTCAAGGTTTTCTAAGAGATATTATCCTGGAATATCTATTTCAAAATATCCTTATAACACAGTACCAGCACATCTTTATGATGGATAAGTCCTATCAAACTAATCTGAACAGTTTCTATGAGGTGGCAAGCTCCAGACTGGACCTGGCTAATTCTGTGGATGTTAAAAAATTGTTTTCAATGGCACTCACAAACATATATTTAACAGCATTCAAAATGTATATAATCCGAGTGAACATGTATAATTACTACATCTTCACTTATGCTTCAAGGAGAATAATTTTTCAACGTTTCGGTCGATAACACCTTTATCAATGACATCTCATCTACATGTTACAACCGATTCCACCTGCTCCAATCTGTTACACTCAGCTGTAACATGTAGATGAGATATAATTGATAAAGATCTTATCAACCGAAATGTTGAAAAATGATTCTCTTTGGAGCATAAGTGAAGACTTACGGTAGTAATTATACATGTTCACCCAGATTATATACATTTTGTTGGAATGCTGTTAAAATAAAAGTTTTGGCAATTTAAATATATTTTTGTGAGTGCCGTTGAAAACAATTTTATCGGTGGACTATTAGGCAACAGGCACTGCTACAATATTAACATATATATATAAATATATATATATATATATATATATATATATATATATATATATATATATATATATATATAATATATATATATATATATATATATATATACTGGGTGCCGGAGTACAGAGATTGTATTTAAGGCTGTGGATGTTTTCTTTCTGGACTCTTCAAATGCTTTTGATTGGTACAAAAATTGAGAATGATTGGACTGGGGGAGGATATATGGAAATGGAATCCCAAATAGCTTAGCAACAGGAAGCAGAGGATGGTTGTAAATGGAACTTACTCTGATTGGGTCACAATGGGGTATCCCAGTGGTCAGTATTGGGTCTTCTTCTTTTCAATATATTTATATATCACCTAGTTAGAGCACTGCTAAAAAAGAGTTGGGGATATTAGTAGAAATTCAAATTAGTGACCAATGCCAGGTAGCTGCTGCTAAGGCAAAAAAAAGTCATGGATTGCATTAAAAGAGTCATAGATACTCATGACAAAAACATAGTTTTGCCGCTATGCAAATCACTAGTGAGGCCACAGACATTGCTGAGCTGGTGCAGGTTTAAAAGAAGGTAACCAAGTTGGGTAGATGATAAGTTGATTTCAGTACCAGGACAGGCTATCAAGATAGGGATTATTCAGCTTGAAAAAAAGGCTTAAGGACAATTAAAGTACCATTTAAAACTATGTAGATGGACTAAGCAAGTATCTCTTGCATGATCTTTTTACTCCTAGACTTGTAACTATCACAAAGGACATCTTCTGTGTATACAGGGAAGGAGGTTTCAGCATCATCATAGACCAGAATTCTTTACTGTAAGACCATTGAGACTGTGGAACTCGCTGCCACAAGAGCTTGTGGTAGTGGATTTCTTCAACCCTTACAGACAATGGATGTATGGGTATGTCTTATTGTTGGTAAGGAGCTATGGAGCAAGCTCACATGTTGAGCTTGCTCCATAGGCAGAAGATGCTGTCTAATTACACTGGACAACAAAGTTTTGCTTCCTTGAAAATTTAAGGTGATTATGATAAACTGATTCATGCTAAGCGGGCATTTAATTTCTGATACTCTGTATGATGTACAAATTTTGAAAAACATGAGATTAAGTCTTATTGATTGGAAACATTTAAATGTTACCCGCAGCATTAGTTCCACTGAAACAAAAGTGTAATGCTGCGGTTTTTCATTTGTACTCAATATCTGGAGCATCCCGTATTAGTGTCCAGCAATAGTCAACTAGCATTGATGCATTCCAATAGCCTTTTCCATTATGGCAGAAATGAATTTTCGATTTCATGTTTAACTTCAACACTTTGCAAGCTTCAAGAAAGTTGTCAACGAATTTAATGCAGTTTAGT
Organism: Phyllomedusa bahiana; assembly: GCA_025379985.1. Lineage (NCBI taxonomy): Eukaryota > Metazoa > Chordata > Amphibia > Anura > Hylidae > Phyllomedusa > Phyllomedusa bahiana. The sequence continues at coordinate 8,536 of JAODAL010004328.1, read as the reverse complement.
GCTCGATAGTTGCCAAGGAAATTCTTGCAAACATCTTTGAATGATTTCCAAACAATTTTCTCAGGCCCGACCAGCAGCTCTTTGAAGTGCTTGTCATTCATGATGTGTCGAATTTGAGCACCAACAAAAATTGCCTTCCTTAATCTTAGCATCAGTTATTCTTGGGAACAGTTGTATTAAATAATGGAAACCTTCTGTTTCCTTGTTCATTGCTTTCACAAAATTTGTCATCAGACCGAGCTTTATGTGAATTGAAGGCAGAAATATCTTTGTCGGGTCCACAAGTGCTTTATGTGCAACATTTTTCTGTCTGGGACTCAACTGGTTACAGACTGGCAACTTCCATCTACTGTAATGTGATTGCTAAGCAGAGCTCTCCCATTTGCAAATGAAACAGCAGTACTTTATATATCTGAGCTGCAATCCATGCAGCAGTGCCACTACTTTTAAATCTCCATTGATGTTCCATTTGTAGTTGCTGTACTTCATGTGTTTTAACAACATTTCCATGTTCTTGTATGTTTCTTTCATGTGTGCAACAGAAGCCAACAGGTATCAAAAGATAAACAGTATCATTGTATAACAAGACAGCCTTGAGGCTTAACACTGATGAGTCAATTCAGAGATGCCACTGTTTCTGGTCATGCTCACAACCCAAAGCTGCAAGCAATCAATCAGGTCTTTGTGGCTTCGAAAGACAGAAACTTTTGTACCAGGTGACAGCAAATACCATCCTTGAAGTCTTGAAGCCAGTAACTCTGCACTTGCTTTTGACAAATGTAAGTCTCGGACCAAGTCATTCAGTTCTGGCTCTGTTATAAGATGAAGCTCACCAGATATACATGGCTCAAAGTCTGAATCAGTGTCATTCGCCATTTGTGACCAATGGACTGCAACATCTTCATCGGCAGCATCCTCTTAGCTCCATGTCTTTGGGGGCTTTGGTACTGAAAGAATGTCATCATGTGGCATTGGTCTCATAGCTGAAGGCACATATTTAATGGATTTCTTATTGTTAGCAGAGAAACTAGAGACATTGGTTAGACAGAAGTAACCTTCGGACACATGATCCTTTTGTTCCCACTATATAATTGAGACAGCAAACAGCATTGACTTGAAAGATCAACAGCACATCTTGCATAAGAGATATGAGGAGCCCAAGATTTATTTTGATCACCAATCTTGCATCCAAAGTGCAACTCATAGGCTTTCATGATGAGAGCATATACTCTCCACAAATGTAACAGAAGGTATTGTGACTGTTTCAACACTGACAAGACATTTTAGCTCTATAAGATAGTACTGTAGTAGTTTATAGTTGCTTAGATTTGAAATAACTTGCAAGCATATTTACCAGCCTCTGCAGTCAGCTTCCAGACATGTCTAGATATATTTAGGTGTGCCTAGTCTGTAACAAATCCATTTAAGTTTTGGAACTTCACTGAAATGCAAGGAGTTCATGCCTTTGCTTGCCTATAAATAACATAATAAAACACAGAAGATTTCAAAAAAACGGTATGTGACAGTATTTCAAGGTGATTTTCGTGATCAGCAGCTCAAATAACGTAAGATACACCTAAAAATGGTCAGAAAGCAAAATCTTCATTGTCCAGTGTTATTACAGCTGACACCTGCCATTAACTGCAGAGATCAGAGCCAGCTTCGATCCCTGCTGTTTAGCCATTTCGACATTACGCTGATTGCACCATCATTCCTCCCTCCTATTGGATGTAACAAAAACCACCATTTTGGTGCAACCGTCTACATTATTTATAAAATGCAGAATGGTGTACAGGCAATCTAGCCCCTCAGTGGTCAAGTACCCTAGGGAGACTATTTGTTCTAGTTGAAAAAAAAAGTATTAAAAAAGAATAAAATATATTAAAGGTTCAAATCACCCCCCTGTGCCATTTTACAAATATAAAAAGTAACATTTAATTGGTATCACTGCATTTGTAAAAATCCAGTCTATTAAAATATAAAACCACTTATGCTGTACGCTGAACAACAAAATTACCCATTGTTTAAACTCATGTTTTTATGTTAGACACATTTTTAAGAATTTTTAGTTTTATTTTTTGTTTTATTTTCCATATAACTATATACATTTTACCACGATCAGCCTATTGTCAGACACTTCTTCTTCTGTGGAGAAAGCTTTTCAGCAGTCTCCTCATTATCAACCCAGGCAGGGTTACATTGAAAGGTGGCACCAATGTGTACATAAGAAAGGATCCACTATTCATAATAGGAGATACTCATAGTAAACACCCTTCATCTCCCTGCACAGTGACTTCTTCCAAGGTCACAGAGCAAACCTAGAATAATCTTCTATAGAAGTTTATAGAGTGTTGCAAGAGATAAGTAGCTGTTACTGTCAATCATAGTTAAAGGGGTGTTATCGTTTCATTAAATGGTCTTCAGAATAAGGGGACAGTGAAAACAAGCAACTTTGCAATTGGATGTCATTAGCAAAGCTGCCTTGTTCACACAGTGTCCCTTATCTTGTGTTTTTATTTAACACTGATATCCAGTGTGGGTTTAATCCCTCCTCCTTGCAATTCACTAGCTGAGAGCTCATTACATTCTGTAACAGCCCCTGGTCTATTCACGGGCTGTACAGAATGACTCAGAGTTAGGGGCCGTAGCATTTTTCTGTCTCCACACCTAGCAGAAACAGACTTCAGCAGATTGTACAATGAGAAAACATGACAGTTTTGACCCTGTGCCTAACTCTCCTGCATACACGCAGATCTGTGCCGTTCTAGAAAGCTGTAATACAATCTCCAGCTGTGAGAGGAGATCAGTGCTCAGATTAGATTGAATGCAGCCTGTGGTATGTATAACAGCTCTTATAAAATAAGACTGATAGGGAGAGACACAGTGATATGTGACTCAGAGGGGAGAGTGGGGGGGAGTCTCAGGCCAGCAGTGAAGGGGGGATGATGTCATCCAGCTGGAGGGGAAGAAACGCCCCTGCATTCACAGAGTTGAGAAGCTCAGAGCAGTGTGAATCAGCCGAAGTAAGGAAGCGATACATCCCCTTTAAGAACTGTAACATTTGTATTCTGTTACTTCTCTTCTCTATATAGACTAATGCAATTAATTGAGTTGATTTTCTAATGAAAAAGTAATTTTTAATAAAATTCTCAGTCTGATTTTTTAATTTTTCGGTTTTACTACATTAAATAAATGAATTTCAATCAGATGGTGATCAGTGTGGAAATGTATTTTTGCTACTCTAAGCCTTTATTCTACGTATGGCATTAGCTGGCATACCACTGGTCTCACTGCACTAAGCAAGATTACTACCACAGTTTCTATTCACTGACATACTATTCTAATGGCTTTTCTTTTATTTCTAGCCTGTTGTGATGTGTTTATAGTCACTGATAATACTATCATTACGGGACTTATGGTAGATGCTGTAATGGTTTTCTAATTTTATATTATTTAAATGATTATTAATTTTAGTATATATAATTTAATATTAATTTTATATTCTTTTTAATTGTAAAGTAATTTTATATTATTTATACAATTTTATATGATATAACTTTATATTAATTTTAGATTAGTAGAAAATGATTTTATTTAATAAAGTTTAAGGCAATGTTCACACGGCTTATTGCCGACGTAATTGAGGGGACGGATTTCGCCCCACAATTACGCCGGCAGCCATGCAGTGGGGGCGGGGGGCCGGCAGCTCGCCGGCCCCATAGACACTCATTATTCACGGCGCGTACACGCCGTAAATAATGTGCATGTCACTTTCTCCCCCGCGACGGATTCGCCGAGCGGGGAGAAGAGACGGAATCCATAGTTCTCTATGAGAACTGTGGATTACCGTAATGACTGGGACGGATTCCAGCCGTATTGGAGCGCAAATACGACGCGCAGTACGGCTGCAATCCGTCCCACGAATAAGCCGTGTGAACGAGGCCTAATACTTAAAGGGTTATAACAGGAGCCTGCACTTAATAGGAAGGTTACTTTTTTATTAATTAGAATAAGATTGATATATATTATTTTCTTCTTAGGCCTCGTTCACACGGTTTATTTGGGCACGGATTGGCGCCATACTCCGCGCCGGATTTGCGCTGCAATACGGCGCCAATCCGTCCCTGTCATTACGGTAATCCACTGCTCTCATAGAGAACAGTGGATTCCGTCGCTCCTCCCGCTCGGCGAATCCGCCGCGGGGGGGAGAAAGTGACATGCACATTATTTACGGCGCGGACGCGCTGTAAACAATGCATTGTCTATGGGGCCGGGAGCGGCGCCCCTGCCGGGCTCCGGCCCCGCCCCCGTCCCGCCCCTTATTCACGGCGGATTTGTGAGCTCAATACGGCTCACAAATCCGTCGGGAATAAGCCGTGTGAACACGGCCTTATTGTTTTTTTAGTTTTGATTTGTTTTGTATTTATGTTTTGTGTATATGATTAAGAGGACAGCCATCTTGCCTGAGCTGCTTTTAAAGGGGTTCTACAACGAAAACATTTTGAGCGACATGTATGAACTTGGCGCAAACACGGCAGTTCTAAAAAGCTTTAGAGCAGTGTAGAACATGCCAGTGTGTATGAACCTGTGCTACTGCGTTTCATACATTTGGCGCATGGTAGGTGTAATCCTGGCAAAAGCCTATCTGTGCCGCATAGTAAGCATAATGATTGGTGCACAAGAGAAGACTCCACGGAATTTCTAACAGCTAGGGCCATGCTTACTGATGTTAAAGGGAACCTGTCACATAGGTTATGCCCCCCTTGCTGAGGACAGCACAAGCTAGTGTCAGACCTGCTGTTTCCAGCGCTGTTTCCCTTATTCTGTAATATGCAGGAGTTTTAGAGCATTTACACCTCAAATCTTATTCATGAGCAGGTGTTAGTCCCGCCCACCAAAGGTAGCCCCGCCCACTGACAGTTATTCACATGTTTCTACCTATTCAACGTAATAGGTTTGTCAGTTGAGGTGGGCGGGGATAGCCTCTGATTGGCCGGGTTTGAAAAAAACTGCCTCTTTGAAGGACTCTTCGAATGACTCTTCTGGCTGAAAACTGCAGATTTGAACATTAAATACGCGAAAACTCCTGCATCTTACAGAATAAGAGACAGCGCTGGGAACAGAAGGTCTGACACTAGCTTGTTCTGTCCTCAGCAAGGGGGGCACAACCTATGTGACAGGTTCTCTTTAACATCAGTAAGCATGGCCCTAGCTGTTAGGAATTCCATGGAGTCTTCTCTTGTGCACCAATCATTATGCTTACTATGCGGCACAGATAGGCTTTTGCCAGGATTACACCTACCATGCGCCAAATGTATGAAACGCAACAGCACAGGTTCGTACACACTGGCATGTTCTACACTGCTCTAAAGCTTTTTAGAACTGGCGTGTTTGCGCCAAGTTCATACAGGTCGCCCAAATTTTTTCGTGGTAGAACCCCTTTGAAAGCAGCTCAGGCAAGATGGCTGTCCTCTTAATCATGTACACAAAACATAAATACAAAACAAATCAAAACTAAGAAAACAATAAGAAGAAAAGAATATATATCAATCTTATTCTAATTAATAAAAAAGTAACCTTCCTATTAAGTGCAGGCTCCTGTTATAACGCTGATTCACAATTGAATTCACAGGTTGGACAAGATGACTACTTCGCACTCATATAAAGATACTAGAACAACAAAATATAAAGTCAGAATTGGAAAAAAATTTTTCAAGATTTCTTTTTAATTGGTAAAAAAATAAGACTTAAAATTGTTCCACCAAAATAAGCCAACTAAGATACAATTAGTCATTTGTGTACTATGTGAACTGGACATACTCAGATATTTAGCAACAATAAACACAGCGAGCATTCCATGAAGATTGGAACCACCTCTTTAATTAGAGTTCTAGACATACACATTTTGCCCAGAACATGCAATTGTTATACTCCCTTCTGTCAACAAAGATTTTGCCAGATAGATCAGAGATGGAGAAAGCATTCTGTTTACTTTCAGGCAGGAACATATGGAGGCAAAATCTAAAAGCAAAGTTTTTCTCTTGATGAGCCACCCAGAAGAATCACATCCAGCATTATTCTGAATCCTCTAAATGTGCTACTTCTTGCTCTTCTGCCAATTTTTCAGGCAGACGTTTTTACTCCATAACTGAAAGAGCCTGCAACCATTGTCAGCCAAAACGGTCATATAGAAGTTACATCACTGGCTCATTATGTCATATGACGTAATATGGAAATTTGATAAATTATTGAGACAGCAGAGATAACAATTGACAACTGATTAAACTAATAAGGTTTATTTCATTGGTGACATAACAATTATTATATAATTTAATCAGAAAGTGGGATAACTGTCAGCTGCCTGATGTACACTCTTCAGCTTTGAAATTGGAACACCAAGAAGTAAAAGTCTTGGAATTATGGTAATCACAGGATTGATACAAAAAATATTGTATTGAGTTTAAAAGGGTTGTGTCACTAGATCATTGCATCTTACCTCAGTCCTGTTTTCTTGGTTTAATTTTTAAATTCAGGGTCATGTTTACTGGCTTCTACTGGCCTGCAGTGATGAACTGCTGAGGACAACAAGTCTGTAGCTATAGTGACCAGTGCTAGCAGCCTATCAGGAAAGATCAAACAGGTCTGTAGCTATAGCGACCAGCATTACCAGCCTATCAGGAGAGATCAAACAGGTCTGTAGCTATAATGATTTGAGGAGCTGATGCAGCCCATGCAAGAGGGGATATCTAGGAATAGGTAGGACACTGTTAATGGACATGTATTGCAAAATCTGTAACATAAAAAGCAATCCTTGTAGTGAGATAACCCCTTTAAGCACCACTTGCAGAAATATACACACTTATATGCCATGGCATGCTGTTAATGAGGTTATTAATGACTGTCTGTAGAATGAAATGCCACGCTGAATGCACTTGGGTGTGCAAATTATTAACGGAGCATTCTCATTTCATTGGTTAGCTTTAAATATGAAGACGAAAGGTAAATATTATTACCTGATACATTGCTGTTCTGATTTTGCTTCTCTTCAGTTAGGAGTAGATCTTATATTCTTCTTTTGCAGACAAGCTTCCCTAGTTACTGGTCACCTCTCTTTGCTGTTACAGGCTTAAAGGGGTTTTGCCACGATGTAATGTTGACGTGGGATCCTCCAAAATGGGTATTTAATCACTTTTCTAAATATATGTGATTAAAAAAAGGGAAGCCTGTGAGAGCTACAGCAGTGCTCAGTCCCCCTTAATTTCTTGACAGTTTACATTAGACAGGACCAGGACACTGACAAGAGCTGATCTGGCCGCCCTTGCGTGTTTGCACTTCTTATCTGATGACAGGGAACATGAAGGAGCTTGCAAGGGACTGTGGAGAACGATCCTGTATCTTTTGTATAGAGAATCCACTTGTTGTAATGTAATTTTTTGAGTAAACATTGCAGACGCTCTCTACTTCCTGGCTGCTCGGCCCCACTCCCTCTCCCCCCTGCAGCCTGTTCAGGATGCTGCATGCTTTGTTTATCTTTTCTCCTGAGCAGGTAAGGGGTAATGAACTTACTTCTTGGCAAAACCCCTTTAAGCAGTGGTCAGGATAGTCACTCACTTCCATCTCATTTATATTTCTTCCTGTCAAGCTTTAACTCTTTAGAGCTCTGCAGCCTTGTGCACTATAGTTTACAAACCTCCTGCACTCATGTGACTGTAACAGGATCAACTAGAAGTAGCAGAGCTGAATGGTCAGTCACTGCTATAGAACCTCCTATGACCTGATAAGGGAGTGTGAGTCTGAAGATTCCTGTGCCTCTATAAAACAGCAGTGTGAGGCAACCTCTTTAAGATCAGTTGCTGACAGTTCCCTTTGCAATGATGCCCCAGATGTGCTAAATGGGAGATAAGTCTGGAGATACTGCATAGTAGCATGCAGAGTGCTCACAGTAGCATGAGCAACATGTGGCCTGGTGTTGTCCTGTTGAAAAGCGACCTTACCACTGTTCCGATCCATGACCAAACCAATGTAATCCTGAGCTGTTAGTGTACCTGAAATGAAGACTAGATGGGTACAGCTACTGTACATTTTTCCATCCCACAACATAATCCTGGGTGACAGACCAATGTGATGTTCTCTTGTAAAGGCCTATTCATGGTGTCGCCCAATTGGTCTCCAGAACAATCTCTACCAAGCATTTGATTTGAGACTCATCGTTAAAGAAGATAGAACTCCATTCCAGTCTCCATTGGCATCATAGCCTCTGAGCTTTGGTGTGAGGTCACTGGAACATTTGTAGCTGGATGTCTGACTCATAGCCCAGTGTCCAGCAAACACCTTCTGATAGTTTGTGTCCATAATGTTTGTCGCCCTAGGCTGGGGATGTGGTATCCAATTTCACTAGCAGTACAGGATGGATCACTATGGACCATTCTTCCAATCAGCCTGTGCACCCCTGTACACCTCTTGCTTTCAGTCCAGTTCTCCTTGTTATCCCAACCACCAGGACACTTAAAATTGAACAGTGCAACATTGGGTAGGC